>JAWNLB010000013.1:1097500-1240000 GCA_035041595.1 Drosophila basisetae
TACAAGTCACCGGGAAGAGTCGCAGCTGGGGCGACCTCTAAATGGTCGCAACATGCCGTTTCTGTGCAAACCGCTTCAGGGTCTTGACTGGCGCTTCATGCAGGCGCCACTGTTGCGTTCCACCGCCTTCTCCACCTGTAGAACGTTGCCGCAGGAAGCGCCTGCTCGAATTAGCAAGCGCAAGCGAGGAGAGTGGGCAGATGAGGAGCGCAGAACACTCCAAGATGACAGCCTGGTGGAGGCGCTGTTGCAACCGCCCTCCTATTTGAAGCTAAAGACTAGTACTATCGATGCAACAGCAACAGTAACAGCACATCAGGAGCAGCGTCCGTTGACACAGGCCATCCTCAAGAAGCGCTTAAGCGTGCATGCAACGCAGCCATTGGAGAAGACGACAAACTTTAGCTTTATGCCGCCAATTCCACTGGCCGAAGCCATGCAACAGTACAGCGGGGACGAGGACAATGAGATGGAGGCAAAGAAGCAGAAGCTGCATCATCAGGAACAGCAGCAGCAACAGCAACAACATCAGCAGCAGCTGTTGGAGGTGGAGGTGGAGGAGGAGGAGGAGGGTTTGGATGAGATCTTTGTGGAAATAGACCAGCAGTCGGCTAGTTCTAATCCGGAGCGCATGGACACGGACACAGAATCCATATACCTCTCACAGCCGGCCAGCTGCAATGTATCATTTGCCGATAATAGCCAGCTGTTGACTGACCAGGAGCCAACTACAATGGCACCACCAACTGGGCCACAGCCACGCAGTTCGCTGCTGCGGCACACGAGCAGCAGTGGCTTTGGAAGCTTTGCTACTGTCCAAATGGGCAATACGGGCTCGCTGCAGCTGACTGAATTTGTGCCGCCTGTGTGCTCCTCGAAGATGGGCTCCAGCTCACAGGTGAAGTTCTCGGAGCGTTCCACGATCTGTGGTTGTGTGGATGATCCAACTGTGTTAGTCACACAGCCCGCTTGGTCGATGCGATCCGTGACGCATACGGAAGCAGTTGAGCCGCGCTCGCCACAGATGCTAGACACCACATTGGGCATGTCCAGTTATGATCTCACCGCATTGGAGCCGGCAACAGAAGCTGAACCAACGGGGGCAACTAAGGATGAGCCGTCGTCAGTGCGCACATATACATATGAATATCTGGTGGATGAGCAACAGAACTATAAAGAGGAGATCGAGGTGGATGTGGATGTGGAAAAAGTGGAAGAGGAGGAGGATAATGTGAAAGTGATACAGGAAGCGGAAGAGGAGCGGGAGATGAAGGAGCAGGAAATGAAAGAGTGGGATCTGATGGAACGGGAAATGATGGAGCGGGAGCTGCTAGAACGCGAGATAATGGAGCGGGAGATGAAGGAGCAGGAGGTGGAGGAACAGGATGAGGATGTGGAGGTGGAAGAACAAGAAGAGGAGCAAGAGGAGGAGCAGCAAGATGAGCAAGATGATGAACTGGAAGAGGAGCACAAGGAGGACGAGGACGAGGAGGAGGAAGAGCCAATTCCAATGAGCTACATCCGCGTCACGTCCAGCTTTAACATCAATAGCGAACTATTGGACTTATCCTCGTCGGAAGTGGTGGCACCTCGACCAGATTCACCCATCTACTCGATTGCGGACTCCTCAACAACATCACGTTCGCCCACGTCTCACACACCCACCTCATTCCTGCCCAGCGACACGAATGTCTCGTCAAGTCCACGTGGCGTTCATGGCGGCGCTGGCAATGGCTCCAATCGATCCCTGTATCGTGCAAACAGTCTGGAGACGGTGGATGACCAGGACACCACCAAGGGCTCACTGGTGGACGATGATGATGTTGACTTGGATGATGACTGCGTTATCGCACTCGATGGTACCGAGGTGCGCGGCTATGTGGCACGCCCGGAGCCACCAGCCGCCTCTATCTTCAAGCAAGAGGATGAGAAGGAAAACCAAACTTCAACGGTCGTCCATCCCATTGAGTCGGCTATAGAGACACTCCAATCCAACGAAATACTGATTGTTTCCGACAATGAGGAGAATGAAGCGGAGCCCGCAACCCTCGTTCTGGTCGTCTCCGACAACGAAGAGGAGGCGGAGCCGCAGCCGAAGGCGGAGGAGGAGCTCCTACCCCTCACCGATAAATCTGCCACAGGTAGCCCTAAACAAAAGACGGCCGACTCGTCGTTAGTGGCCGAGCACAATGTTGACTTGCGCTCACGTCTGCGCAGCCAAGATCCACTTCCCAGTGCATCAGTGAGTCCAATGAGACGTAGCCTGCGCAACTCCATAGAAGACCAAACCACGCCTGAGATGCGACTGTTACCAGTGACAACCCCATCATTAAGAATACGTAGTCTTCGCAGTTCCAGTCGGGCCAGTGATGACCAATCCACGCCCGAAGTGCCCGAATCAGTTGATAGTCCCTCAACCAGCAGGGGTCGCCTGCGCAGCGCCGATGATGTGAGTAATCTCCCAAAGCGTCCATTGCTGCGCGCTGGCTCCATGCCAGCAACATCAAAGCCAGTTCCGGTGTCCACGCCCAAACGACGCATGCTACTGTTGGCAAAGCCATTGGATGGGATTCAGGAGGAGGCAGAAACGGTGCGCAGTAGCAGTGAGCCGCCTGCAGCAGTTGTGGCCGAGCGTGGACGTAAACGGAGCGAGGAGCCCAACAGCCCAATTGTGGCTGCATCCGATAGCGTGGAGCAGGCAGAGCAGCCTTTAAATCCCACAGCTAAACCACAGAGAGGGCGCCCAAGACGACGTTCTTCCGAACTGTCTGCAGCGACGGACCGCGTTGCCGGCCTGCGCAGTCAAGATCCACTTCCCAGTGCATCAGTGAGTCCAATGAGACGTAGCCTGCGCAACTCCGTAGAAGACCAAAGCACGCCTGAGATGCGACTGTCGCCAGTGACAACCCCATCATTAAGAATACGTAGTCTTCGCAGTTCCAGTCGGGCCAGTGATGACCAATCCACGCCCGAAGTGCCCGCAGTGCCCGAATCAGTTGATAGTCCCTCAACCAGCAGGGGTCGCCTGCGCAGCGCCGATGATGCGAGAAATCTCCCAGAGCGTCCATTGCTGCGCGCTGGCTCCATGCCAGCAACATCAAAGCCAGTTCCGGTGTCCACGCCCAATCGACGCATGCTACTGTTGGCAAAGCCATTGGATGGGATTCAGGAGGAGGCACAAGACAGCCCGACGCTTCCGTCTAGAAATCTCCGCAGCAGAGGCAACACCGCAGATGCCGATGTGGTCCCAGGTAAGTGTTAATCAGTAATCGGTAATCACTTCAGACACTTTATAAGCCTAAACAATTTTGTTGCAGTTGAGGTGCCACCGTTGCCAGATGCCAGTGTGCCCCCAAAAAAGCGTGGGCGACCAAAGAATCTTATGTAAGAACACGTTAATAATTACGCACTTGCTCGGTATACACCTGAATTATTTTGAATTTGAATTATTATTTGGGAACTTAAAATGTTGTCAGTTGATGGAATTAATTCTTATCTGAATAAATGAAATATTTGTATTTCCAAGCAAGTGTAAGTAAGTCGTATTAATTAGGGCTATGGTCTGAGCTCATCCTCATCCTATTGACCATTTACACACTATCAAGATTCCTACTGAAATTTTTCAAGCATTTGCTTGTTATTTCTGGTCACCAACCGAGTCTAATCGAGTATCTAAGCCAACCAGGCATCTTCACAAAGACACACAGCACATACAGAAAAATGCTGTCTATATATGTATAAAAATATGTTATATTGAAAATCATTATAGCTATATACAAATATTTACAAGAGCTTAAAACATTAGCGGCAACTGGGTCAGCGGCAAGTGGGGACATCATTAAAGCTAAACACTACGGTGGATGTCGTCTATAACTATCAAATATGTCGATTCGATCTAACAGCTAGCTTAATTCGATTTCGCATTTATGTATGTGGGAACTGGGAACTGGAAACTGGGACTATGTCGATCGATCGTTGGCCTAGACCAGTGTGGATAGCTCGTGCAGCGATATGGTTATGTTGCTCATGTCCAGCGTAGGCGGTATGCCCGGACTGACGGATCCGGTGGCCTCGCGACCCACCAGACAACTTCCATTGGCCACAATGGCAATGGGTTTGGGTGTTGGCGGCGTTGCCGTCGCTGGACGGACAAGGAACGGTGCACCGATGCCATTGCCATTGCTGGCGGTGCACAGCAGCGGATTGAAACTGCCATGGGAATGATTCGGCGAGACGGGCGTTACCGATGTGGGATGATGATGATGTGACAGCATCGAATGATTCTGTTGGCCATACGATGAAGCCATTGCCGGCGGCTGGCTGTGCGCCTGATAGCCGCCGCTGGTTAGATATTGCACAGGTGGCAGCGGCGGCGGCGGTGGCGATGACGGCATTATATGCGTTGCGGTTGATAGCAGCGACATGTTGAGCGGCAGCGCTGGACTGCGATAGCTGATGGTCTTCTCCTTCTGCCAGACGAACACATTGTGGACCATGGCGCCGCCGCAGAACACGATACCGACGCCAATCAGCACGCTCGTGATAATCGCGGGCGTTGAATGAAAATGATTAAACGTGTACAGTATGATGCCGGTGAGGAAGACGGGTATCGAGATGAAGAATCCGCTAACCGCACACGTTCTACTCGCGCTCGACTTCTCCAAGTATTTGTTGTCGCGTCCATCAAACATCGGCGAGCGCAGCAGCTTCACAGCGAACAGGAACTGAATGGCGCAGACGAGCAGACAGCAGAGATTCAGGGATAGCGATAAGGCGCATAGCGCCAGAGTCACATCGTAGACGATGATGAAGTCTTCGCTGCTAATGCTGCGAGTCTGCGCATCCTCGCGGCTGTTCGGCGAGATCTTCAACAGGAAGATCAGCGATAGCAGCGCCAGCAGCAGCGAAACTGCAACGAGCATAAATAATTATATATGAAAAATATACACATATTGGTAGGATCAGAAACAAAACAATCTAAAATGAATATCGCCTTAAAAACTAGAAAGTTTTTCTAATTCTTAGAAATAATTTGTAAATATTTGGAAAATAATTTCTAAAATTAAGAAATGCTTGTCCTAAATCGACAATCCCAAATATATACCGATTTTTTCCATCTTTCCTTTTTTAGAGATATTTTCTATTATTAAGATAAACATTTCTAAAAAATCAGAAATGCAAAAACTTGATTTTTAGTTCTTATATCGTTTGAATTACCAACCACGGATTCGAATTGCCTTGAAATCGTAAGTTTAATTATATTATATGAATATATGAAGTGTTTGTGTGCAAGGTCTAAAAATACTCATTTTTAATAATAATATTAATATACGAGTATATAACAATAACTCAATGCAATATTTTAATGATTTTATGATTAATTATAATCATAATAATCAAGTAGCACAAATTCAATGTAATATTTTTGTTACTTATATTATTATTATTAGTAAATGTTCAAACAATAAAATATTACATTGTAATAGTTTCACTGTAATATTTTGGTTACTTATTATTATTATTATTGAACGTTAATATTTTTAGACCTTGCTTTTACACACAAAACAAAAAACCCAGCAAATTAGACATATTTCTCTTTTCCAAATTTTTCGAAAACATTCAGCCCAAAAATGTAGAAATGCTGCAGTTCTAAGAAAGCCACAATCATAAATTTTAGAAATGTACTTTCTGAATAAGTATAAAAGGGTTACTAAAATGTATGTTGATTTTTTATGAGTGTATAAATACAACATGTGTGTGCTTGTCGTAGAATGATCATGTTCAATTTGCCAATTGGTTGCAGGAATGCTTGCAAACGCTGCCTGCCCAACACTGTGGCTCAACTGTGGCTAGTTTTATTGAAAAAGTTAATGGAGTTGGCAGGCTCAATTCAAGTCAACTCACCCAAACAGAGCAATCCCAGACTGGTGAGTACTTCGCGTGGTCCTGGACCATGTTTCGTTTGCTTGGCGCTCGCCTGCAGCATCGAATTTGGATTAATTGCCAAATTGTTGCAGTGGCTATAATTATGCATATTATTGTTGTGATTATGATTGTTATGATTGTTGTTGTTGTTGTTATTGTTGTTGTTGTTGTTGTGTAGATGGTGTGGGGACAGGTGATGATGGTGGTTGTGTTGCTGCTGCTGCTGTTGCTGCTGCGACTGATGCTGCTGCAGATGGGCGTTGCTGCTGCTGCTGCTGCTGGCCAACATGTGCTGATTTGTGTAGGTGTGATGGTGTAGACTGTTGCTATTGCTGTTGCTGTTGCTGTTGCAGTTGCTATTGCAATGGCCATTGGGTGTTAGGGGGGTGAGCGGTTTCATTGGCACCGTTGCAATATTGAGCAGGGTCGATGCGTTTACGATACGGCCACATGCGGCACCATTGAGCAGCGTTGTGCTGCTGCTGCTGTTGTTGCACGCTGCCGCTGCATTCAGCGCCGAAATGTTTAGCGGCTGTGGCGGTCGCAGGTGTATATTGCGTGCTGTGCTCGCAACGGCAGCTGCCGCCGGTGTTGGTGATGCACCCGCTGCTGCTGCTGCGGCTGCGGCTGCCACTGCTGCTGCCACCGATGCGCTTGGCACAGGGCTGATTTTGGTGGTGGTTGCTGGTACTGCTGCTGCTGTAGTTGTTGTTGTTGTTACTGCTGCTGCTGTTGCTGAGGGCGTATTGCTGCTGCTGCCATTGCAATTGCTATTGCTGCTGTTATTGTTACTATTGCTATTGCTATTGCTATTGCTGTTACTGTTGTTGCTGTTAGTGTTACTGTTGTTGCTGCTGCTGTTGTTGTTGTTGTTAGCGGTGCGTAGCAGCTGTCCGTTGACAGGGGCAGCGGCAATGGCGCTGCTCGCATTTGAGGCGTGCTTCAGCATTTCCTGTCGCTTGCAGTTGAGCAGTTTGACTCGGCCTTTAACTCGGCTTCCTTCCTCTCGTCCTTTCGTCCTTCCTTCCTTGTTCTTCGCTTTGTCACTGCCGATGGCACCTGCTGCTGCTGCTGCTGCTGCTGGTGGCTAAGTCTGCTCCTCATGGGTGGTTCACATAATGAATGCCTTTGCAGCGAGCTGTCTTTGCAAACTACAAATACATATATACAAAATATATAATATATTTGTAGTTTGCATATATAATTATACATAATCATCTAAGCATAGTTTTTCCACATCAACTATAAACCCTACATTTATAGGGTTTATATGTTAAACCCTTGAAAGTGACTTCACAGACATAATTATGTCAAATCATATTTCTTAATATGAAAAAAAAATACTCCCTGAAAGCGCATAAGATTTATCTATCTAGAGTTTAAGCACAGGGAAACTGAGCTACTCCCCGTCAATGCTGGGTTTTCAATTAAGTTGACTTTGGCACCGATTTAATGGGTTTCTTCCACGTTGCCACATACAACATGCAACCAACTGATGGCTAGCTAGGCAGATAAGACTCCCATTCGCACGCTCAACTTACAACAAAAATTAAATGACCGAAAGCACGGACAATGTTTGTCGATAAGACGAAATACACCTGAAGAGTTCTACTTTATTCAAGAATGACTTCCAAGCTCATTACAAATACATAACGGTGCCAAATACACTTTGATTAAAAGTCTGGCAAAACAAAAATATACAAAAAAAAATGATTAAGCTGAAAAAATCATTGGGGAATTTCAGTGGAAAACACAAGTCAATTTTTAAACTGACCAAAGCCAGTTCGCTGTTATTGTTTGTATACCCTTACAAAGGGTATTATATAATGTGCGCTGATCGTCATAAGAAGAATATATATACATATATACATATCGGCCTATGGGCAAACATTTGATGAGGTATCTTGATAGCCCCTGTTGATTGACGTTATTAACTTTGGTTTTCTCTTGGGGCAAGCGGTAGTTACTTGTACCGTTTAAATGTCGAATAGAGTATTTAATTTTTGGCAACATTTCTTTGCTTTACACTGAATTCAAAGATGAGCTGAGGCTAACTTTGATTACCTTGCAAATTGGCACATGCACAAAAGCAAAAAAAAAATAAACACCGAAAAAACAAACAAACGAAAACTTTGTAAATTTGTGCATACATAATATGTATGTGTTTATATATGTATATAATGTGTGTATGGTATGTGTGGTAAACACTGCGGGGAACTGTGATATGGCCGAAATGCAATTTGGCGAGTTGTAAAACAAGTTTACCTTTTTTTGTTTCTTTTTTGGTTTTGTTTTTATTTTTTTAATTTCCGTTCAGTGGCTATGACATTTGCATACCCATGGCTAAGAAGTAATTGTTTAAGCCAAATGGCCTAAAAAATAATTGCAAATAAATGTTATAGAAATGTATATATATCGCTGAAGTGTGGCTACAACAAGCATGCCACCGATAATAGGGTTGGCCAACGCAGCGGCATCCTCATGCTGCGCCAAACAACAACCAGCAACAACAGAAAAATATAAATAATAATAATACAAAAAATTACAAACGCGACGCTTAAAGATCGATGCACGACAAGCAACTGGACGCAACCGAGCAAAACAAACGGCCAAGCTGAGAGCCAAGGCAAAAAGAAACCGCTTTGCAGTTAACAGCGCTCCGATGTAAATATGTAAAAATACACATTTGTCCCTGTGTGTGTGTGTGTGTGTGTGTCTGTGTGTCTGTGCGGAGTCGGAGTTGGAGTCGGGCGACAAGTGAACGATGAGAGATCAAGTAACAAACAACGACTATCAGTCGGCGTCGGCTTCGCCTTCGTCTTCGTCTGCATCATCGTATTCGTCGGTCAGTTCGATGCCGCAGTCGGCATTAGCCGTTGGTTCTAGCCATAGGGGCTGACTGGCTGCCGAAGCCGAAACTATTCGCATAACCAGTTAGCAAAGCATAGCACATTCATTCATATATACAAGTATATGTATATGTGTGTGAGAGAGCGAAATAGAGAGCCGTGTCACCGTGGTAAAATTTACTCGTGTCCAGGTTGGCCAGTTGCTGACAACCCTGCTTGGAAAAATGTCAAAAAGTGTCATACAACAAAAATTGTAACAGACAAAAACAAGACGTCTTAGACTAGAGCTAAAAAGCTGCAATTTCTACAGAAATATTAAAAACAAAATTTTTAGTCAACTTATTTTTATGCTTATGTATATAATCTTCTATGATTTTTTGATAATCCAAAAAATATATTTATATTATTTAAGTCTTATTTCCAGCAAAAGTTCGATTTATTTTTGCTTGATAGACGAATTCCACTGTGAAACAAATAAATAACCTGAACCTGATCAGTACTCAGCACTGTGTTGCACATCTGCATTTGTAGCTGTATTTGTGTGTGCTACCAACACCAATACAAACAGCAGCAGCAGCTTCAACTTGCTAAGCCGCATTCCACGAGTACCGGCTGGATTTGGATGGGGCAGCGGGCGCGCACTCTTTGCGCTTTTGCTTTTGCTGGGGATTGCTCTAACAACTTGCCACATGCAACATGCTGTGCCCACTGTATGTCGAGTTTTAATATTCTTATTTCTATGCAATATAAAAGCTAGCCAAGTGACACGACCTTACTAATTTTATCTTGCCATTTTTTCCTATTTCCCATTATCGCTGGTGGCGAATCAATTTTGAAATAGTAACGTGCAAATTGTTGCGCTGCCAGATCAGATAATTTAAAAACTGTGGTCACTCTAAAGCAAGAGTTTCAAATTTAGTCAGTTTGGCAACGCCGTCAAATATATCGGCGAACTGCCATTAATCATCGTCGTTCTATCCATGACTACTTACGCTGTGCAATAACATTGACGAGGAGACTATCTTCGTCATTCCGAGCAGAGTCGTATTTTTTAGTTGTTGTTGTTATTGTAAAATTATATTATTATATTAAAAAATAGTAATCACACTGCCAAATTAGACATGACTGACCCGAGCAAGCTCAGCGTCGCTGTGGTCTGCTCATCGAACATGAACCGTTCCATGGAGGCGCACAGTTTCCTAGCGAAAAAGGGATTCAATGTGCGCTCCTACGGCACCGGCGAACGGGTCAAATTGCCCGGCCTGGCGTTCGACAAACCAAATGTCTACGAATTTGGGACCAGCTACGAGGAAATCTACCGCGACCTGGAAGCCAAGGACAAAGAATTGTATGTGGCTTAACTGATGATATTTATAACTATTATTTTTATTATTATTATTATCATTAGCATCTCGTTCACTTTGTAATTTTCGTCTGTCCTGGTCTAGTTACACACAGAACGGACTGCTGCACATGCTGGACCGCAACCGGCGCATCAAAAAGTGCCCGGAACGTTTTCAAGAAACCAAAGAACAATTCGATATTATAATCACGGTGGAGGAGCGCGTTTACGATTTGGTTGTGCTGCACATGGAGTCAATGAATTCCGTTGATAACCGACCCGTGCATGTGCTGAATGTGGATGTCGTTGACAATACGGAGGATGCACTGATGGGCGCATTCCTAATTACAGACATGCTCAATTTGGTAAATCGCGCAAAACACGCAATTGTTTAATTGCTAAGAACTGTGTTTTTCTTTTTACCAATTGGCAGATGGCGAAGTCCAACGACATCGACAACGACATCGATGAAATGATCCAGGAATTTGAGGAGCGCAGAAATCGTGTGATTCTCCACTCCGTCCTCTTCTACTGACAGCCAACGGTACAAAAAGTCGAGGCCACAAAAACCTGCGATCCACTGACCACAATTGCTACCATTGAATGTGCGAAAAGCGTTTTACACGATTTCACTCGATGATCAGCTGTAAAAATGCGAGGAGCAAGCACATCGAATAATAATAATAATTAATGTCTATTTCTAGCAATGGGACGAACCGAAGAACAATACAAACACACTCACACACACACACACATACACTCGCAAAAAAAAAGTCGAATTTCCAAAAAAGATGCAATAAAATTGTGAAATGTGTTTACTGTATGTGCATACAGAATACATTCTGAATCCGACTTTAGTTTAATTGTGCCGCACACAAAAGTTGGCTCAATATTTATTGTAATATTTTCTTGTTCTCAATTGTGTGTCTAGTTTGATTGTAAATATAACACAAAGCTATAACTCAATATGTCGATTGGCTTATTGGCATCACGCCTAATATATCCAATTACTAACATATGCTGAGCGTATATCATAATAACAACAATGATTAAAACAATAATATTATTTGTTAAGCCGTGTTCTTGACCTGCCCCTTAAAAAAAGGAACCAAAAAGAACGAAAATACTTCAAATAAAAGGACTTTCTTATACAGTAAATGACACATAGCTCAGCCATCGACTGCCCAAATGACATGTAAATCGTCATTGTAGCTGCCAAGAAAACAATGAACTTCGGGTTAGGACTTCTGGCAGTGAAATTTTTACAGCTGTTTGAACAATTCGATGACAAAACAAGTCTTAAATGCAGTTTGATAGAGTTGATCGTTGCGATTGTAGCGCGCGAAGTCATTTGAAAATATGTAAGAATTTAAGCAAGTTAGCAATTTATCAATTTAACAGTATGTCTTGCAACTTTTGATCTTTGTGATACGCCTAAAAGAATACTTCTTAATAATTACTATGTGTATTGCCAACAAATTAAATCATAAATCATTCAAGTAGTATCATTTATTTTATGCTATATACTCTATGCCGTCTTTGAGTAAACATTTTCGTTAAGCGTAATTTGTTGCTGTTGTTGGTTTTTTTTAGTTTTTCTGGATGTGACAATTTTTGGAATGCCAACTGTGCGTGCATCATTTAAGCGTATTAGACCCACACACAAAAAAAAAATATATATATATATATAAACTATAGCTATACAGATTTAAAATTTAACTATTTTAGTTTTTTGGACTCTGCTGTTGTTGTTTTAGGCAGCGATTCAGTTGTTGATGCAGTGGCAGCCACTCCCTCATCGTCAGTGACGTCCTCGATAATCGCGGCGGCAGCATCGTTTGCCTCTTTCTTGCCACCGGGCACATATGGACAGACGCCGCCTTTGCATTCGAAGGGGAAATCCGGTCCGGCCTTGATTATGTTGCCCTGGGCATCTTTTTTCTCCCAGGGGTTCCAGTAACGCAACAAAATTGGCTGCACAAATCGATGCCAGATGAACAGCAGCAATGGGATGATGAAGCAGGGCAGGCAAACCATTTTGCGCAGTGGTCTTAATTATGCCATATATGAATTATTTACATCATTCATTCACTGCCAATTAATGCAACTCACCTTGTCAATAATTACGATTCGCTTCTTCTTATCTTGTTGTTTTATTCAGCAATGTGACCAAGTACTAAATACCAAATAAGCTTGACAATTTTGAGCACCGTAACAAAAAACAGTTACAAATGTGCCGCACAAGTATTTTGATTGCTTCTGTTTCGACAATTTGTTACCCAAAACACTACTATCATATACGATTTTTGTATCATGATTGGTAGATATTTTTTTTTAAATTTTGACAAAAGAATAACAACAGCTTTAATTTACATTTGGAAAGTTAGTACGTTGTAGGCTTTGAACCAACGGTTGACAAATTTGGTATGCCCTTGTTTTATATATATTTTTATACAACATTTAAATTTGAATTTATAATATATAAAGAGTGAAGAGTGTGATCTTACTTGGAAAATACCAAATACGTTATTTTGGTTTTTTTAGTTTTCATAAAGTAAATAAATAAGCTTTAAATGCAAAACTTTGCATTAACAGCATGATCAGCATGCGGCGGAGCAAGCCAAACGGAGCATGTAGTTAACAGTAACTTAACAGCTGTTAGTGACAGCTGTTTGTGTGAAACATTTCGAGAACTGAACTGAATAAGCACGCGCAGTTTACATTATTATTTGATTATTTTTATTAAATTTACGGTTTACTAAACCCCATTGGATGCAACGACGCTCTCTAAACGCATTGCCTTGAAGCAGACCGGAGGAAAGGAGGGCAATTTGAGCTGGGCAGCTGCTGGTTGGCTTCTTATATAATCGCTATAACTGATGAATCTGCACAGCGGCTACGTGCGACGTCTCCTCGACAGTTGGCCCGGCAAACGTCGCTTTGGCATCTATAGATTCCTGCCCATCTTCTTTGCGCTTGGGGCAGCACTCGAGTTCTCCATGATCAACTGGACGGTGGGCGAGACGAACTTTTGTATGTTCTACACCCAAAAAAAAATTTTTTTTAAATTAAATATTGCTTTTGTTTGCTCTTTGCACAGATCGCACATTTAAACGCAGACAGGCCAAGAACTACGTGGAGGAGCAGCAGCATCATCATCAGCAGCAGTTGCCAGAGCAAGAGAACACAGTTTAAGCATGCCCGCCGGCGTCTCGTGGGGTCAGTACACAAAGTTTCTGGGCAGCGCTCTGCTGGCCATGATGGCCGGCTCCCAAGCTGTGCATCTCTACTACAAGCCATTGGATGATCTGCCTGTTTACATAGAACGCGAGCAGCATCATCATCAGCAGGAGCAGCAGCAGTAGCAGCAAAATCAGCAGGCGGCAAGCTGATTTTTAAGCCTACTTTTTTTTTTAATATTAGATTGGCATTGTTATAAATGGATTGAACGCAAGGAGGATCAGGAGGACCTATCCATCTGAACCCATCTCCTGCTGAAATTACAAATATTAAATTTATTTCGCAATATGTACTTGCTGTATATATTTAAATTAATATATTTTTAAATATAAGTAGGTTAGGTTAGGTTATATCGGCTGTCAGCCCGATGGGCTGACACACTTAGGCCATATTTGGCCCGTTGTGATACCGAATGGGATCCAGGGGGGAGGTTTCCTCCTGCAGTCGTGCCTCCAAAGCATTTCTAACATCCAAACATTAAATATAAGTAAGACTGGCTGCTGTTCACTTGGACTTGTCGTGGATTTTGCCATGGTTCTTGAGGCACGTCTGCTGGCGGAATGCCTGTCCGCAGATGGGGCAAACGTAGGGTTTCTCGCCCGTATGGATGTACTCGTGATGTTGCAACGTCTTGCGCGACGCAAACGATTCGTCACAGTAGCCGCAGGTGAATGGCTTCAACTTGAGGTGGACGGCCCGAATGTGCGATTCCAGCTCGAATTTGCGAGTGAAGAGACGACCGCAATGCTCACAGGGCGTCTTCTCGGCACTGTGCGTCAGCATGTGCTGGATGAGCATGAAACGCTTGGCCATTCGACGGCCACAGACACGGCACTCGTGCCGATCCTCGTCTGCGTCCGTATGCTGTTGCATCCGATGGTATTTGAGGGTGTAACGCGAATGGAAATGTTTCTGGCACAGGTCACAATAATATTGAACGCTATCGCTGGCATTGGCGGCTGCCTCGGCCGCTGTGGGATGTTTGGTGCGACGATGATGCTTCAGATTCGCTGTCTGATTAAAGGTGGCGCCGCACTGTTCGCACACATACTTCCGTGTGGAGGCCGGCGTTGGCTGTTGATGCTTCAGTCGTTTGTGTTTGTGCATCGCAATGCGGCTGACATAGACACGTTCGCAGCCGGGATGATCGCAGCGATGCGACCGTACCGCGCTGCCATGCAGTTCCTTGATGTGCGTATAGAGGCCGCCCATAAAGGTGTAGGCCTTGTCGCAGCGATCGCATTGAAACGGACGCTTGTTGCCCTCGTGCACCTTGCGCACGTGGGCATCGTGGGTAAGGCGGCGGGCAAAGGAATGACCACATTGCATGCACTTGAAACTGTTCTTCGTCGCACTCGGGCAGCGCTTGGACTTGCCTGTGTCATCATCAAACGGATCAGGTGCGGGATGAGGCGCCTCCAACAGCTGTTCGGATGTTGGCAACGCAGTTTCCTCATCGTAGATAATCTCAAAGCCGGCTGGTTGCGGCTTCTGCTGCTGCTGCTGCTGTAGGCTGTCCAGCAGCTGTTGCCGGCATATGCGTGCCTGTTGCTGAAATTGTTCGAAACGCTGCAGCAGCTGGCAGCAGGTGCCGCACAAGCGTTGGGGCAACTGGTCCGAGGCGAGTTCGGCTTGCTGCCAGTCGAGCAGCTGCATTAGCAGCCGCTGCAGCTGCACATCGTTGGTATTCGTCGCCTCAACGCTGTCGTTTTCGATTTTGTGCAGGCACGTTAGGCAATTGTTGCTATTCAACGCTTGCATCCTTGCATCCTTGCAACGCAAGGGGTCCAAAACAAGCAAATTCAGCAAATGTAAACAAAAAGTTTGGTTTTACAGAGCGCCACAAACAGCTTATGTTAATGTTAATGTTATGGCAGACAGACAGCGTTGCCATCACGAAAAAGCTCACATCACCACTTCAATAACTGCCATTGTAATGGAAAACGGGTTTGGAAATATTTATAAGCCCCTGCATTTGCTGTATAACAAACTCAAATCAACTACTTTAATTATTATTATCTTCTTTTTTATGAAATGTATTACATGTTTGCTACACACATGCGAACTTGTCACATTTGAATTAACAGTTAACTCCGACAAAGTGTGACCATATTTACGAATTTTGTTGGCATCATGTATGTATTTTTGTATTATTGCTCTGCTGTTTGCACATTTTTTTTCTATTTTTGTTTTGGAGCTCGCGCGCCAACTTTAGCCACTCGCGTTCAATTGCTGGCAACGCACCATCAGTTGCATGCTGGCTTTCAACGACAGCGCACGGCCCTCGTAGGCATGCTTATTGGCCAAGTAAACAGTTATTGGCGCGCATTTCAATCGACATATGCATGTAGTTCTGTAGCTGCTGTTCTTGTCCCCCTGCCTAATTTGTAGCCTACATTTTTACAAAATAATACAAGAAGTGACAATTGGAGATTGAGTGACTTGCTATTTTTGTCTGTATTTTTGTTAACGTTTACGTTTGTTTGTGTGTGTGTGTGTACTCGAAACATTTCGCGTTATCAGAACAACATGTAAATCCTTATCAATGGCGTCGAGCAGCAGGCTTAAATACCGTTACGAATCGCTTGGCTCTCCCGCCGCACAACTTCATTGGCTGAATTGCCTTATACGGCTCTGCCTGTTTATCAAAGGTAAGTCCAATAGCAGTCTCCATAACGGATACGTATCCATTCCTGCATCTGACGCAGTGCCTCAAGAATATAAATATGTTCTGCCAGCCCCTTCCACAAATTTGTTGCAGCTGCCAGGCGTTAATGTGTGAGCAGCAGCAACGGCAGCATAAAACGGAAATTCTATTAATATACAACTTTCCAGAATAAATATTGCACAAACCCGAACATAGGCAACATTAGCATTTACAGTGAACACTCGACAATAAGAACTTTTTAAGAATTTCGAATCTCTCTCTCTCTCTCTCTCTCTCTCTCTCTCTCTCTCTCTCTCTCTCTCTCTCTCTCTCTCTCTCTCTCAATAACGGTCGCTACATATATTTTTGTGTTTTTCATTCCATAAATATCTTGATTTGAAGTGATTGGAAATGAACAATTCGATTTTGATGATTTTTATTTTGAGTGTGGCGACCATTTTCAATTAAACATTATGATTGACGCTTCAAAAAATATTTCTAATTATAATTTCAAGCATAATGTTTAATTGGAAAGAAGTGTTATTATTTCACAGTATACTTTATTAAAAATTGATATCAATTAAATCTAAAGCTCAACTTCAGCATATTCGATTATCTTTTGAGAAAAGTCACAAGAAACCATGACAATTATGATACTAATTAAAGAAAGTTTCCATTTTCGTGCCACAACTGTACTATAAACTATGCCACTTCTCACCCAGCAGATGTTGAAGTTAACTGCAGCAAGGCAAAGGGAGAATATAAAGCAGAATGAGAAAATGCAGGAGGGATTCGTTGGGCGAATGGATGGGGGGATACAGATAATCTGTGAAAAGTGTTAAGAAACTTTGTTTGTATGCCACTGGTGTCCCCTACCCTCCAGGCCCAGGGCCTCACTACTGTCCATCTCCTCCTACGTCCAATTATTTTGCGAGGGATTGGGCAACGGGTTTGGTATAAGCCATAAGCTGACTTTTGATTGACCCACTACCTACTATTGTGGCATCTTGTGGCTCAGTCATAGTTCGAGATGATGCTTCCACTGATTATGATGTGAAGTGAAGTGGTTTGCGTTTCATTTAATTCAAAGTCTTACAAATATGCGCATATCAGCATAACTGGATTGAGCACGAAGTCAAATCTGAAAGTCAATCATAGCGATTTGATTGCTCTGCAAGTGAATGTCTTCTCAAATTTGTTGTGAATCGTAGTCAATCCAATCCAATCGTAGTAATCCACACAATCAGAATAGCTTATTTCCACAGAGAGGTGCACAAATTGCACACAAAGTGATCAATCAAAAGAAAATAAATTGGAAGGGATCTCCACTAAAAAAGAGAATAAGTGAGAGAGAGAGAGAGAGGAAGAATAATCTATCTATCCATCGGCAATCCAAATACAGCTTAAAATCGACCGATTAATCATAAACATCGGCGCAAGTTGAAAACTCATCAAACCAAAATAAATACAAACTTGCTAAATTAAGCAAAAAGTTGCCCACAAGCTTTATTTTAAGCGATAATAATCAATTTTTTAAAATTCAGCAAAGAGTCATGTCTATCGACACTGCCAGCTTGTAAAATAATCTAACACAATGTTTATCTATTATTAGATAAATATTATTATATTCAAAAAATGTTTGTTTACAATAAAATTATTTGATGAAAGCCACTTTGGCGTTTACTTTTTGTGTTCCCATTTAAAAATATTGTTTTTATCTTAGATCTTTGCAAACTGTCCGAGTTTTTACACATTTTGAATTCACGAAAACGAAACTACAAACTCAAAACAGTATAAAAGCTATTTAGTTGAAATGATATTGTTTTTGTATAGGGTATCTTCTAGTCCAACTCACTTTGATTGCTCGTTTATTTATTTAGTATTCTGAACACTTTCAATGTTTATGTTGCTGAATTTAGATAACAACTGATGAGATGCAGTTTCGATTTAATGTGGAACCATTCGAAACACCTGCATTAAATATATTTTTGATGCTTCCACATAAAAGCGGTGCGCCCGATTCTGGGAGCAGGTGGAGGAGGTGATGGGGCAACGCTGGTGATGAATGGGGAACGAGGCGCGTTCTCGTTACGCAAGAAGTCTTTTTCATGTTTTCATATCGGATTATGATTCAATAATTTGTTTTGCTTTTCTTTTTCGGGGTTCGCAAAATGGAAGACAAGCTCTTTTGGGATTTGCTTTCCTGAATTATGTATGGATGTATGTACATATGTGATTTATGTATTTCTTTGTGTGACATTTTTCATTAGAAAAGCAACCGCCACAGCACAACGCCCTATCAACTTTCACTTCAAATTTGTTAAAGCACACAATTTGTTCAACAATTGTTTCAAGTTGATATTTCTATTTTGTATATTTGTTGTTATAGGTTTATTTGTTTTCTGTTAGCTAAAATGCCAAAATGTAAATTGAAGACCGAGAGGAGCTGAGCGAGTGATAGTATTGCCACTTTCAAGTGTGTCCTACTCCCCTCATCGGTGATTTTGTTGCCAACTGCAACCTCAAGTGAAAGTTGTGCATTGTTTGTGTGACGCAGACATTGTCGTAGTCGTCATCATCTTAGCTGCAGTCTATCTGTCTGTCTGTCTGTTTGACGTTAACACCACTGTTGTCCTGCAGGTGACAGTTAAATGGACTGACTACTAATCTGTTGCAACAGCAACAGCATGCGGCAGAGAGGAGAGGGGGGTGAGTTGTTACGCAAGCGAGGTTAAAATCTCAGATACACATTGTTGGATACATAATACCGGATATACTCGTAGATAGTCTCGCTTTGTGACAAAACCAGATACAAACGCGCATTTTACGAATTATTCACGTATCCTTTGTTATTGCTGCTGTTGGTGTTGCTTTTGGACTTCAGGGCTGTTGCGTGGGCTCTCCTGTGGGGATTTACCCTTCGTGTGACAGCCGCCCTAAGCCAGTTAAGACAGGTTCTGCATTCACCCCTTTTTATAATTTAAACATGTTTTATTTTTTAGATATTGAAATACATTTCGATTCCTATCGAATTCGTCTTCGGGCTGTACACAAATTGCACAACATTTAACATTTTCAACAAAAATTTGTATTGCGAAAACATATTAAAAGAAAAATTGAAAACTTAATTGAAACAAAATACGAATCTACAATTCTTCATTTTGGTTTTGCCTTTTGTTCTTGAGCACTTTTCAGTTTAATATGCTTAAAAAACATTTAAGTTTATTTTCTCTATTAACACAAACTTGTTGGAGATGCGCAAATGAAGCAATAATAATTATCAGTAGCGAAAAAACGTTTACTTATTTCAAGTAAAATCTCAAGTTTATTTCACGTGTGTCGTTCACAATTGTGAAAAGTGGTAAGAAATAGACAGGAGTGGGAGGGGTGGGGAGGGTTACCAGAGGGGCAGAGTGAGTGAGTGGCACTAAGCAACTAATGCTCGGCTGGAGGATGAGTGTTGAAATGTTTTGTGCAAATATTCAAATTTGTACATTATAACCGCAAAAATCAATCAAACTCGAAAGGGCAGCTGAGGTGGCAGCGAGCAAGAGAGAGTGGGTGGGTCTGTGGGCTCGTGTGTCTTAACTGTATGTTTGTAAACATTCGAGCCGCATTTTTTTTATTATTATTTTTTTTTTTGGTTCAGCTGGTTGTGTACAAATGAACGATAAACAACATTTTTGCGATGCTGCTGCTAAATTGCGAGCGCTTCAACATCTTGCTTAATCATTTTCACCATCATCATCATCTGCATTATTATCGCCATCAACAATATGATGTGTGTGTGTGCGTGTGTGTGTGTGTGTGTAGTGTGTCAGTGTGTGCCTATGCCCCAACACGCCTGTCGCTGCTGCAATTTTTCCAAATTTGTCAACTGTGCTGGTGGCCTCCAGTCACACAGCCCACGTCCTTTTAGGACGAAAGGACGCACATGCATATGATGTATGTATGTGATTTTATTTTGTGTTTTTTCTTTTTCGTTATTTTATACAACACAACAGCAACAACAATTACAATGACAAAAGCCACAGAAAACATATATGTACATATATATATACGAGGTGTGTTCAAAAAGTATCGCGAATTTTGTGTTTTTTCAAAATGGCCGAGCTTGTCGGCATAAGTGAGAGACATGAGTACCAACATAACGCTACAAAAAAATCGAAATTCGATTATACGTAACCCGCGAAAATTCAAAATTCGCGATACTTTTTGAACACACCTCGTATATACATATATATACTCGTATATTCATATATATATTTTATTTTTGGTACAAATATTGTAATCGTGTATTGTATACGGACACATACCCTTTCCAGACTTATTTTCTGGCAGTGATGAAGGCATATATGTATTTCACCAGCATCGGCTTCTAGGCATTTACTGTAACTCTGACTTGATACGTTGCTGGAAATTGATTTAAATTGATGTGGCATTTGACTTGGCTCTTAACTGAAATATCATATTAAGACAAAGGCAAAGTGAGGACTACCTTTTAAGATCGGGATTTATGTATTCAATGGCAGTTTCAATTGTTCTTCCTGTTGCTGATGCATTGTCCTCGTATTGTCCCTTGCAGCCATAGCACTACCTCTGCTCCTCTCATAATCCTTTTTCTACTCTCTCTCTCTCTCTCTCTCTCTCTCTCTGTATTGTTAGCGCCGTCGGCTAAAACAATATGCATTTTGCGTTCACACACACTACCCCCCCCACACACACACACACACATGCACTTGCCGCCGGCTTTTGTACATTTTTGCAGTGTTGTACAATTTTAAGTTTTCGTGCATTTCCGGAGTACTTAAAACACCGCAGATAATATTCTCTTGTAGACTGAAGTTATCGTTCTGACATCTAAATTGTATTTTGTGTTTCTGCACGTTTTTGAGAAATTGTATTGCTCCGAGCCCAAATTTCTACATTTCTGAAGTTATTTTCCATATAGAAAGGGTGATGGAATCTATATGATATACTCGTATGGTGGCAATTTTGAAAGTTTGAGTAAAGAATACATTTTATCATTCGAGATCAAATCTTTCTCATCTGATGCTAATATATATATATATATATATATATATATATATATATATCCAGTTCAATGCATTACAAACCTCGCGACAAAAAGTATAAGACTCTCTACAGATGCATTGTAATAAAATATATGTTTTAAATACATATTAAAAATGGCGAAAAAAAATGTTTGGAAAATTGTAAAGCATGAAGCGAATTTTTGTTGTTTCCTTCCCTTTTCCGTTTGGCTTGCATGACTCCTGTGCCCACTTCCCCTCTTCACCTCAGCACCTCAGCACCACCGACCACCCACCTCTCATCCATCGTATGCCAACACTTTCCATTTGCCATTTGCGTGCGAGCTTTTGAAGTTTTCGGCATTTGGGTTTCGTATTCGTTATTCGGTTTTCGGCTTACGGGGTACGGTTTTCAATTCATTTATTTATGAGACCACTCACACGAGACATTCCCTAACCTCTCCAACCTCTCCATTTCCCCTTTCACCTTGTCCAATCGCAACACGCAATTGAAATTGTTGCTGCTGACCAGGCGAATAATGCAACATATCTCAGATTATTTTTCAGTTATCAGGATTGTGTATTGTGTTTAGTTAATAGGTCCTAATTGCTTTTAAAATTGCGCTTAATTGCTATCTGGATGCAATTTGGTTAGCAATGGATTCGCTTTCAAAGCAGACTTTTATGCTATTATTTCAACATTTTCCAGTTACATATCATTGAGTAATTCGACGATTTTGTGTATTTATTGTATCTCGAGCAGAGAATGGATGGTAGTTGTAGTTTATCCTAAGCTGAAATATATGATTAGCCTCTTGCATTATTTAACTAAGTGTTATCAAAAATATTCTGCTTTCTTTTTAATGCTCTTTGTTTGCTCCTCTGCGGTCCTCATTTGGCCAGTTCAAAAATTTTTAGCACCCGTTTTCTACAGACTTGAGACAAGCACACACCCATACACACACACACACACACACACACACCCCCTCCATTCTCCTACAATCTGTTCTTTTCTCTGAATTCTTTTCATTTTTCTAGCATTTATTCTTTGCGTCGCGTTAATTACTTAAAGTGCACGTTATTCACATTTCTCTGCCGGGTCCGTGTACTGCTATTGGTATTGCCCTCGCCAATCCTCCCTGCTCCCTCCCCGCTCCTTATCTATTCTGCATTACTTTCTGCTCCGTTTCAGGGATTTCTTTTGGCTGTTTGCCGCTGTGCCAAAATCTGTTCACGCGCTTTAATTTCATTAGCATTAAGTATATTTTAACCTTTTGCGTTGCTGTTTTTCTCATTGTTGCTGAAAATCTTTCTAAAATCAAGGACAACATTGTTGTTGTTGTTGTTTTTGTTGTACTTCTTGCGGGAAAATTAAATTTAAAACGCCAGCAGTTCCATAGATAGAGGCTAACAACTCCAGTGTAATACACACACACCTAGTCAGACATATATATATATATATATATATATATATATATATATATATATATATATGTGTGTGTGTACTGAATGACATGATAAAATTAATTCAATAATCCAAGCCGAGACAACTCAACAGACGCGAAGCACTCGGAGTAAAACAGGGCCTAAGCAGTAAAGACTTGACTAGAATGGAGATGAGAATACGAAGTTGAATACAGACAAGATAATTAATATGAAATACTAGCAAATCTACCAAAATATATATATGTATATTTTGCAAATAGTAAGCCACTTTCTCGCCTGAAGCTAATTAACTTGATCTGAAAAATAAACAAAATGGCAACAACCTAGTAAATTGATTTGGCTATGATTTTTAAGTGAGAATTAAAGCCAGTATTACATTTTTCTTTTAAGTACACTCAACTATTTTATTTGGATATTAAAAATCATATGTTCTTCTCTCAGTTCGTCAGGGTCGTGTATAGATCCCGCCCATATTTTAGTTGCCTCAAAATCAGAATTTAAAAGGAGCTTATTCTCTGTGTGGCCGACTCACAGCTGTCACCGAACATGTTCGAGGCATGTTTGCACATTGTCACAGCATGCGGCAGGCACAACAGCCACGCCCACAGTCCAAAGGCCAGGCCAAAGTTGCAACTTCCAAGCATAACTAAATTGAACTCACCACGCCCCACACACACGCTTACACGCATACACACGCCCACAAACCCCTTCCAGCACCCAGACACATTAGTAGACACATCAAATTGGCGACAGTTTATAATGAGCAGTTGAGCTGCCTGTCTACCTGCGCTGGCTACACTCAGAAAAAAATCACCCGGCATTTTAGATTATTTTAACCAGAAATTAAGCAATTCAAATCCTTTGTTTTTTTTTTTTAAATATACTCTCTAAATAATAAGATATTCATCTTTTTATTGTTATATAAAATGCAAGACTATTTTTTTTTCTAAGTGCACACGAATAGGCAGAATCAACATGTGCAGCAAGCCGATGATTCAAATACCCTAACTGACCAGAGTTGAACTTACTAGTAAGCACTAGTTGTTGTCCGATGGGTTGTCCGATGTCTGACATTGTCATATATACCCACAGCAAGAGCATACCGAATATAATTTTTGGTTACGGCTGCGCTCATTTTGTATCTGCCGCACACTTTCTCTAGGGAATGCTGGCGACTAGGGATTAATTTTGTAATCGGCTCAATGCATAATTAACCAAATGAAATAGTTGCCGCCCAGTGGGCAGCGCCTTGTTCACTTAGTCACATCGTTTAGACTCCGTCTCCGTCTCCGTCTCAGTCTCAGTCCCAGTCTCAGTTTCCGTTTCCAGTTTAATTCCCTTTATCATGCTACATGCCATCTTCTTCTTAGCGTATCGTTCTCTCTCTCTCTCTCTCTCTCTCTCTTTTGCCCACTTAGTAGTAGGCAGCAAGTGCTTTTTGGGTTTGTGCCACAAGCCCAGTAATGCATTGTTTGCTGGTGCGACTTTGGCCAACAGAACTCATCACACAGAATTCACTTGACAGGCTCCCCTCCAGACTTGTAATAGATGCCTCGATTTTATGTACATACTCACAATCTCTGTGTGTTTTGTGTGTTGTGCTGTGTTGTGTTGTGTGGGCTGACAGTAGACAATCAACAAAGTTGACAACTATGTCCATCGGCAGTGCTGAGTTGGGCTTGGACAACCTGAATCTGAATCAGAGCTATTTAAATAGCCAGCTCCACGTTTTGTACTCAATGGGCAGTTTGTTAAATTGAATTAAGTCGAGTTACAATTATTCTTAAGCGACATCATAATACATGGCACTCCGTGGCACTTGAATCGTTCTGCATCCATAAATGTCTCGTTTATTGCTTCCAACTAATTAAGTGGTCACATAATGTATTGTTATATTGGTGCTTCTTCCTGGTCATCCTGTCTGAAGTAAAGCCTACTGGATTAATTTTCAACAACCATTCGCCGTGGCTACTTGAGCTTAATTGCTTCGGTTCCTTGAATGCCTCAATGTGCTGGGTGGCATATACGATAACAATTCCTTATTGCTTGTGAATTGCAATTTCTTCTAACTGAATGCCCTCCAAGGCCACTTCAATCACAATCACAATCAAAAGTTTTCCCCCGGGGTTTTTGGGGGTCGAGCATTTGAAAGGTGCTAGTTTGGCAACTCATGTCGTCCCCAGAAGCTTCTGGTAATCTCCATGGTCGCTTTAATGCTGTTTCCCCGATTAATCTTCTCATTTGTGTGGCTGTAAAAGTTTACGGTTGCCTTTTTTTTACATCGTCTAATCTCACACAAACACAGTTAAATCTCTAAATAAATAAATGGGAAAAGGGCAAACTTGGAATTGTCGCAATAAAAATTACATTTCAACTGCATCAGCAATCACAATGGGGACTAAAGCGACTTTTAACTGCAACATTAACTGCAGATACGAATACAAAATGCAGATGCAGATGCAGATGCAGATGCAGATGCAGATGCCGTTGCAGATGCAGATGCAGATACGGCAAGGCCAACTAAAGGCAATTGGATGACTTTATATTTACTTTGCACCAACAACAACAACAATAACAACACCAAATATTCTCGCTGTTTTATTCTGTTTGCGAATTTTCATTTGGGAAATGTTTATTCAGTGCGAGTGGGCAGATCTTATGCATATTAATATTTACTTGGAAAATAATTACTTATATCATGTTCACACTGCGCCTCGTTAATTATGCACCCAGCGAGCTTAAATGGGAAGGCAAATAAGTGTCACTCATGGCTAATGGATTACGACTGTATACACTTGATGGGGTCGGAAAAGCTGGGAAAACAAATATTATAATTGTCTCTACAAGTTTATGTAAAAACCACTCGATGCATGAAATTGATGAACAGCTTAACATTTTGGTAAACCTCCTGATGATTCCACTTATTCCACTAATTCCATTTACTTATGGCGGTAAACTGTTTAGGAAATAAAATACTTAATCTCTTCTGCAGAGAGTCGTTAAGTTAAGGGTTTTCGATAGGAGTGAGGCAAAATTACTCGTCCTTCGTGGCCAATTTTATTTGTAATACACATTTAGCTTTGGTGGGCAAAAGTTTAGTATTCAAATAGCACTCGTTGATCAATGTCAGTTGTGATTTGCTATTTAATAAAGTTCATTGTACAATTGCCAATTTACTTGTGTATCAATTGAAACATTTGCTGGCTGCGTGCATTTTTTTGCCACACACTGTGTTCCTTGGGTCCATTCATCAAATCGATTTAGACAAATGCGAAACAAAACGATAAAGGCTAAGATGTTGTATGTTGTGTGGGTTTGTGCGAGTAATATTGTGGGCGGCAGATTTTGTGTTTGTTTATTTGAGTTGTGCATATGAAGCTGAAAAGTAAGCATGCCAGTGTGGCACACTTCTTGCCTCTTGCCACACAGCTAAGACATTCAGAGCATGGCAGCTAATTTGCATATGGGCATTGCCGGCATCGCCAGTTAAACCAATCTTGCCTTGCCAGAGACGGCAAGCAAACTAAACAAATGGCAAGGCCTGGCACCAAGGCACAAAGTTAAAAGTGACCTTATAATTATGGACAGACGGACAGACACACACCCCGTACATATATATATAAACACACATTATGGTTGGATGAACAATGCTTCCAAATCAATTTCAGACAGCGATAAACGATAAGCGATAAGCGATAAGACAAATACAAAAACAGCCTAAAATAGGATAAAAGGGATGCCACATAAGCCGCAGCAACTCGCAGCTACACTCAGAAAAAAACAATCGACTTGAATTTTAGAAAAACATATCTATTTATTACTATTTTTAAGAAATAATGTTTTCTTTTGTTTAGAAATTATATCCAAAAACAAGATAAACTGTCGAATTTTTTGGGGTATTTATTAAATTTCAAGTTGATTTTTGTTCTTAGTGTATCTCCGCTTCCCTATCGGATCAAGCGTCGCGACACGCATTACTCAAACAAAAAAAAAACAAAAAATGCAAGGTTTACAGTTATGGCTAATCAGTAATGGAAGACGATCTTATATCCTTTCTGTGAATCCATTGGAATAAATGGTTATTTTGAGATATGCACGAATTTGCTGAGATTGTCAGTTGAAGTCCATGCTTAAAAAAAGTAAAGAAAATATTAAAACATGAAGAGTAACGATTTATATATTAAAACGGATACTTAGTGGAAAATGTTCAACTTAAATTATTTGTTTGTACATTAACACATATTTCTAAAATAAATACAAAGTTTTGATAATATATCATTAGACTTGTCTAATCGTAAACTAATTCAATGAGCATAAACATTGAATTTCTCATGTGCTCTCATCGGTTCCAAGTTCCATAAAACGAATAGTTCTTAGTTGAAGTAATAGAAGCGAATCATTTGGCTTAGATGTGTCCAGCTAGTTTTATATTTACGATTTGTTGCTAATTCCATTATTCTCTCCTTTCCATTTCAAAAATAATCAAAAAAAAAACCTAGAATTTAGCTTACTGCTGATTTGTAATAATTCATTTCTAGTTAAGGATTTGATTTGATAACCAAATATAAATTATTTTTCGATAAGTTTTAATTTATTGGTTTGATTCTTTCAGGTCTGATTCGGTTTTGGGCTGAACTTCAGTCCGATCTGAATCATTTCCTGGGGAAATATCTCTTGTGGTGAATGCTGCCAATTCACGTAGTGGGATGACCTCACCGGCAAAGTTGTCATTTGGTTTCTGCTCCCCAATTGTCCAGCCAAGCTGGACCAGCTGGCGTTGCAGTTTCGCCTGTGTGCGGTCCGACATATTTTATGCTAAATGCAAATGCGATGCAATTTTCGTTTTATGAATATAAATACAAATTTATATGTTTGTGTTGCTGAAATTAATTATACTTTCGGTGATAAATTCTGGTTGACTGCGTCGTTGTGAAATAAATATGATAATTTGCAATTTTGACTTTGAGCTAACGTGATAATAAAGTCAAGGATAAGATGATTAAAGCAAAACAATGCTAAACCGCAAGGCAATTTAGAAAGTTTAAGTTCCAAATTAAATTATGCATGCTGAGATGCTGAGGCATATTTAAAATTGCAATTTGATTAAGGAGTCACAGCAATGCAACAAAACCACTTTTATTTCTACTGCACCAAATTTGATATAGCAAGAATCAGAATTATAGCTCAGCTCGCATAGAGCAGCCACAGAGCCACAAAGATCGACTTATCTTGTGTGATGAATGAATGGTCATCTGGCTTATGATTTGAAATATGATGAGGCAAGGGTATTCCTAGCTCGACCTGCTTTGCATCTTTATTTATATATTTGAGTTGTTGTGTGCTGAATTGTCTTTTAAGCGCGTTCCGAGTGCCCCTTTTGTTATAGCGTAAAAGAAATAATAAAATTAAATATGCGTAGTATACTTTTCAGGGGCGTCTTCCGCTGCTGCTGGCTGCTGGCTGCTGGCTTCAATTGACTTAATATCCTTTGGGCAAACAATCAAAACATCAGCCAACTAACCAAGCAGACAGAACACCCAAGAAACGGCTGATGGTGGAGGCTTAGCCATGTGGCAAGTGGCAAGAGAGCAAGTGAGCAAGCGAGAAAGGAGAGCAACTAAAAGTGCCACAGTCATAGGAGCCCGGACTAGCGGATACCCTGTACGCAAATATACCAACATATATAATACCCGTTAACTCGACTCGATATCAGCTTTCGGCGTTGATCAAGAATTTATAAATCGAGATGCTTCCCTCTCATAATGCTCACTGCATTCACTTTTCGGGGGTATGCAAGCCAAAAACCGCAAAAGTTGCGTGGCAGCTAAAACTGTAAAAACGATTGGCATAAAGAGAGAGACGGGGAGAGAGAGATAGAGAGAGAGAGAGAGAGAGCAGAGAAAAACTAAGTATAAAGCTAAAGCTAAACCAAGTTGAAAACTGAGACCAACAAAAGTTTTTGTAAGGGGCCGACTGGTGAGCAGTGAGGAGTTTGAATTGGGCACTTCGAATGATTATGGGCATGAGGCAAGTTTCGGGATGCGGCTCAATTTGCAACGGTTAGTTGCACGCATTTATTGAGCACTTCGTAACGGGCCGGAAAAGTGGTATTGCGGTGGATGTTTTGGGGATTGCGATGTGTATACACTATTGAATCTGGGATTTTGACCTGCTGTTCGCTTTTCTTGCCTTCATCGTTTTTGGTGTTGCTCTTGTTGCTGTTGTTGTTATCCTTGGCATTTTTGTTGTTACTTCATTTGATGGCTGCAATTATGGCGTCATTTACATTTAGCCTTGTAGAAAAGTGATGGCGCCTCCGATTTCCCTCCTCTGTTCAGCTTGGCAAGAATTTTGCAGTGGTTGTTGTTCCATATCCTCTTCTACTGTTTTTTTTTCTTTTGGTATATTGTTATTGTTATGTTTTCTTCAATGCCACTTTGCCCGCTGGAGCGCGCCGATAAGTATGCTACACATTTTTTCTTTCAATTTTCTTCGTTTTTCAATGGCGCGCTTAAGAGCCGTGTCACTGATGGGAGGAGAAGGGCGTGGCTGGACGCTGTATGTGGATGTGCTTATTATGTTCTTAAATCCTCAAATATTCCTCTAGCTGCAGCAGCGGTTGAAAAGTAATTTATTAATGCAATGACATTGGCAACTGAAATTTATGGATTTTAGATCTGTTTTTGGTCGCTGGATGTTAACATCTCTTTCAACGGATCTGTCAAGCAATGTTTGAGGGTCAACGAGTATTATTTGACTACGAGCTTATGAGTAATAAACTGGAGATTAATCAATAGCCAACAGTATATTATGAATGATTCACTGAACAAATACAAAAGAGTCTCGATTGACAATATTTGGATAGCTATTTAGCTGTATGAAGTGAATAACAATCTATGAATATGAAATTGTTATTGATAATTAGCTCAGCAATAATGTTATATCGATTTAAATAAGAGAGGAAGAGAGATACACACAAATCAAATAAGTAATCAAAAAAGGAAATTTATTTCAAATATGTCACTCGAATGCCATAATAATAGCAAAGGTTCCTTGAAATGTGATTATGCTACTTGACTTAAATAAACAATTGTTTTTTGTTTCTTGTTTCTGTAAATAGAAAGGTTTTGGAATTACGATCTTAACCACAGTCTTCACTTAAAAACTCCTCTGTTTTGTTTTTCGATCTACATAGTATTCTGTAGTATTTATGACAGCTGACGCTGAATAAGTCCAACACTGACGTTGTGATACCCTTACACAAATATCTAAATAACTTAAATAAACGAAAAGATCCATGGCAAATAAATCGCATTTAAATCATTTTGACAATTCTAATTTAAGACTTTGGATTATACCTGAGCTTATTTAGGATTAAGTTTCAAGTTTCTTTGAAGCTGTTGCCCTTGAAAACATTCAGAGTTTTAAATACAATAAGATCATTTTTTTTATTTCGGGTACATTAAATTAGAAATCAGTTGTTTTTCCCATACCTTTCCTATTCACTCCCCCCAATCCCATTTTTTTTATTTACTTTTATACCCTGGACCCATTGAAAGTGAGTGAAAAGGGTATAATGGTTTTGTGCAAATATATATGTAACAGGCAGAAGGAAGCATCTCCGACTCCATAAAGTATATAAATTCTTGAGCAGGATCAAAAGCCGAGTCGATATTGCCCTGTCCGTCTGAGAGATGTCAAATTTGGAATATAAGTTCTCATATACCATGGGCAGAACAAATTTGCTTCATTATATCGATAAATGCCGCCGTTTATCGATCATCGATACATGCGCTGCATTCGTTTTTTTTTACTCTTAATTGCCCCTGCCTGCTATAAGAATTGAGTGCACTTGCAGACCTGCTTTGGGTCGCAGCGAAATTTGAAAGTAAAACTATTATATATTTAATATAGATAATACTCGTTTAGGGTATGTCGCAGTCGAGCTCAGCACTCTTAGTTGTTTTTTATTGCTGGCTGTCTGGGCTTTTTAGCATTCCCTTTCATTATCATTTACTTATGTCCTGTCTTTCGCTTTTTTCTCATCATATTTTCCCTTTGCTTGGTTTTTTTTGTTAGCTTTTTAATTGGCCCTTACGCTTAGGTTTAGGTACAAGCCATGTCCTTGCCACACCCCCTCTCGTCCTGTTGTGAGCTTGTTGTGCTTGCGCTGCCTAATTTATTTTTCGGCAAATGCCTTTTATCCTTTTGTCATTTGGTGTCTGTTGCTCGTTCCTCTATCTCTTTCCCCTTCCCCTGCTTCCCTTTCTGTCTCTGCTGCTGCTGCTGCTGCTGCTGCTGCTGCTGCTGCTTTCAGTGTCGCTGAAATGAAGTTGAACTAATTGCGTAACGCATACGCAGCGTGCGCCTTAAGTGGGCTTTACTGCAGGACTGCAGACAAGGGTCTTAGACAATCACATCTCCCTAAACCGACTGCCCGTCTCACCTCCGCCTAAGTTCCCGTCTGCCAGCCAGCCATTTTGTGCTGCTGCCTGGCTTTTTGGCTGGGCGGTCTTCAATTTATTGTGCGTGTCCATGTGGCGTTTTATTATCTCAATTTGCCGTTGCCAGCTGAAATCCAGCGGGATTTGTGGCATGATTTAGTGTTGTGTACAATGTCATTAAAATTTAATTAAGCACCAACTTCATATGAATCAAACACAAAGACGGAGACAGAGGGCACCACCATAGATACATATAGAGTGCGAGAGAGATACATATAGAGATAGGTAGATAGGTAGATAGATAGATAGAGAGAGAGAGGGAGAAAGAGAGAGTAAAGAAAGTAACGAAACGGCAAAAGTCTACTTTGCTGCTGTGAGTGCGCATATAATCATTTATGACATGACAAACTTATTTCTGTCACACACACACACACACACACACACACACACACACACACACACACACACACACACACACACACAAATAATTTGATTGCAACCTTTTTGAATATTTGCGGAGAGAGCCAAAACTTTCGTATTAACAATCATGATACTAACAACGAACACACGTCAGGTTGTAAGACTTTAGCATGGGCATTCGCGACTGGCAAATACCCTGCAACGTGAACAGTTGCAACACACTTGCCCAGTTCACAGCACACAAAAAGTGTTGATGGGTGAATGTAAGAAAGATGCCTGCGCAGCTGAGACAGCCGACATATTTTAAATAGTTGTTAGCCGCTCAGGTTAATTAACGGTAAATGACTATAAATAGATACTATTCTTATTAGGTTCTGGATAGATTTGCTATAGCAGAGTAACAAGCAATTTGAAACACTTAAAGAAACTCGAAAGAAACAATTAAATTGCATTTGCAATTTTCCTGATGCGCACTCAATTGAGTCAGCAGAATGTGTTAATGCAGTGTGCTAGAGGCATAAAGATTGTTACCATATTCCTATTATTTGCACACAATCTACGTCACGAGCACCGCATAACAGACGCGCAACATTGCTGCTATAAGGCGGCAAGCTGGCAAGCTGGCAAGCTGGTAAGGTGGTAAGGGGTAAGGGGATGGGGGGTTGGCAGCACGTAATATATGCATAAGGAATAAAGTTACAGAGTGGCATGAGTGTCGCCAGCGACGCTGCGCCAACGGCCGCCGTCGGAAGCGTCAAAGGGAAATAAAACGATTTGATAGCGTTGCCACAACGATAACGGCTGCGAATGACGTTGCCAACCACACAAACAGGCATGAACGTTGGATAATAAAGAATGAAGCAGTGATGCGAGACGGCCAGAGACGGGGAGAGATGGGTGGCGGTGTCGATAAGCGACGGACCCAACTAGCTCTTGTTGTCAATGCTAACGGCGGCCTTGTCATCGAACAAATGTGAAGATTGCAAATAAATTGAAAAAAATACAATAATAAGCACCACGTAATCAAATTTCACAGAAACATTGCAGAACCATTTGAGTTGTCTGACAGCCAGCTTATTTCTAGAAGACTTTATCCAACCCTTGCCCAGCTGGCAAGCGCGGCTAAATAACCCTCATATTCATTTCATTAGTGTTGCCAACGTTTAACGAGCGAAAACAGCTTGCTTTCTTCCAGTGTTTAAATATTAACGATACAATTGATGGCAAGTTATTGAAGTTATTTGACTAGTTGCTCGTTAATAAATGATTGTGTGAGATTGTGCGCGTCGCTATTTATTTCAACCACTTGAAAAATAACAAAAAGCGGAAAGAAGCCAACATCCTTGTTGTTCGCTCTTTTCAATTTCCTTCCATTTATAGCTAGATTGAATGAGGAATAAAGTGAAATTGACAAGACAAGGCACACGCCCACATTGTCTTACCCGCCCCGCTCTACACCTCCCCTCTCCTCGGCCACACTCTTCCCACTGAGCGTACGCCTCAATGAGAATGAGCTGTTAAAAAAAAAATAAAAAAAAAATAGACTTCAAATTGTCAAACGATTAAGTTTTGTGGCTCGAAAAATAGCTGTCTTTTGCCACCAGGCTCCTCAGCGCAAGAGGCACAGCGACAGAGAGCGAGAGAGAGAGAGGGCGAGAGAGGGCGAGAGAGGGGGAGAGAGAGAGAGAAAGAAAGTCGCGACCCACTTTAAATGCGTGAAATGTGGCAATTCGCATAAACTGAGGAATTTATTTGATTAGCCAAAATGATGCCAGCCACAGCCACAGGCACCGCGCCTGCACGTATGCAATCATTTATGTTGCCCCCTCTTGGCGCCGCGTAATTGCCTTTAGGTATGGATAAGGGGCGGGGAGGGGTACGGTAGAGTGTAGTGAGTGCTGCTGTGATTCATTGCGGCTCACATTCGGCTTTGGCTTTGGCCTCCGCCTCGACTGCAGCGGCATTAAGTCTGCCCCAAAAATTGCAAAAGTATATGTTGGCTGTTTATCTTGCTGTTCCTCTGGTTATGGCCTCCTTTCCATTCCTTGATTGCCTTGCTTTCGTTGTTGCTGGCTGCTGACTGTTGGCAAATCCGAGTCACTTTGTTCTGCCCTGTGTTGGGCTGCTGTTCGTTGTCATCTTACAATTGAACGCCCTTCCATCTCATTTGCATTAAACTCAAGCACACAACAAATATGTAAAAAGTGCGTGTGTTTTTTCTGTACATGCAATAGGTGTGTCAGCTAACTCTTTCATTGTAACAACAAAGAATGGCCATCTTGGGCACAGTGAGGATTACCTGCCCCCTCAGGTCGAAGCTCATCTGCTGACACCTCAATTTTTATTACAAATTTCTTCGTTTTTTTTTTATTTGTGTGTGCAAATTTCAAACAATGATTAAAATTTACTCCGAATTTTTTCAGTTATGGCTGTGCCAGCTAATAAAAATGATTCTTATAGAACTATATTAGACTATGCTAAAGTTTAGTTATCGTCGACATAGTCGAGAACGGTTTGTGTAAAGTCTAAAATTACAAATGTGTAATGTGTATAATATTAGTAATATATTTTTTGCAGTGTAGATCGTTGCTCGTATTTATCTGTTGAGTTCCCTTTTTTCATATCCGTGCCAAAGATATTAATATGTATTACAATCGCTGACTTGTTCTTATTAGCTGCTGTGCTTCAACATATGTGTGCGATATTTGGGAAAGACGCGTTACTCATACGCCGGGCGTTGCCGTCGCTTTCGATGTCGACCCATGTTGCATGCTTCATTTGACTGTCTCACTGTCTCCCCTCTCCCTCTCCCTCGCTCTCTCTCGCTGTCTACTTGCTTTTCTCATGTTGTTCTATTTCTCGTTTGCTGTGTACATTTGCTTATAATTGCCTATTAGTTTTCATTTGTTGAATTTGTTTGCTCGGCCAAACACACGTGATGCGTCGCTTGTGGCTTTTGTTTTGGCTTTGGTATTGGATTTTTGTTGTTGTCTATTGATTTTGGCATTTACGATTAAACCAAACAACACAAGGAACACAGCCCCCTTAAGTGGACAATATCGAAATGGCCCGAATGGGATTGCTTCAACATGCTATGGGCAAGAACGATTTGGATAAATGTGCTGGATATACTTATTTTGGGTAGTATCTGCGATTTAAATAGGCCAGCGTGTTAGAGTGTTGGACAGCCCTTGATTGAGTCCATTTGCTATCTGCCACACAATTTCTCATTCAAGTTGAAACGAGAACTCTTTGAACTTGAACTAATTTTTGTTGCTTGCTTTGCTTGGTAAGCATGGTTTTTTTTTTTTTTTTTTTTTGTGGTCAGCTTTTGCGGTTCGTTCAACTTGTTGTCAGTGTTGCGGCCCAGTGTAGTGTGCCTCGTGTCTGTCGGCGCCACAAGTGCCACAAATATTTCATTGTGGCATTTGCATTATGTGGCGCGTCGCTTTTGGCATTTCACTAGCCACTTGGCAGTCTCATAAATCTTTTGAATTCCCATCTCTTCGGCCCCCATCCCATCGCAACCCATCACATCCCATCCCATCTCAGCCAGCCAGTCGTCAACGCACATTTTTTCTGCTTTTGTCTCATCTTCTTTGTGACTAATGAATGAATTTCGCATTTCGCATTTCGCATTTTGCAGTTTTTATTTTATTATTTCATTTTCTTCTGGCTTGTTCATCTTAATCAAATTATAATTAGTTTCGACAACTGCAAAGTGATGCAAAACAGCAGTTTTAGGCTAATTAATTGACACTTTATCAAAACCGTATATCATTTTAGAATCTTCGTCTGTTAACTATATATTTCTCACATATACTACAACGATATACTATATATTACCATCTAGTTGTTAGGGGCTTAAAAAAGATATTTCAACGCTTCTGGGCCAACTAATCAATCGTGCACATCCACACTTATATATACATATATGCATAGATACACTCAGAAAAGAAAAGTCGGCCTGAAGTGTACATTCTTTATAATAGAAAATATTTCTAAAAAAAAAATAGAAGAAAAAAACATATATCGATATAGTGCAAGCCTTTCTAATTTTAAGAAAAATCTTTATTTATATTTCGAAATTATTTCTCAAAACCAGAAAGGCTTTCTAATTTGAAGGATGATGTTCTACTTTACAGGGCAATTTTATTTTAGTGTACTCACAGATAAAACAGTCAGCAGCCATCGCCGTTTTCTGTGTCACACAATTTTGTGACCGTTTTTTTTTTGGCTTTTGCATTTGTTGGCTGCATTTCTTTTCTATTTTTTATCGGTTTATTGCTGACTGCTGAGCGCAGCAAGTTGGCAGCAAATTCATTGACTCTGATTAATTGCCACAGCCACTGACCCTGCCCTCATTAAGGGGCCTTCGGTAATTGCGGCCAAATTGTAAGAATTTTCTCGAGATTTGTTGCCTCCACTTTAACAAGAACTCGCATTACATTTGCTGGGGTCAGCTTTATGCTCACCTTCAGACATCACGGAGGAGAGGCACTTGTTGTGGATTGCACCGTGTTGCATTTGTCTCATTTTGTACTCAAGTTATTCGAATTGCATCGTTAAAGCGCGAATATTATGCAATCAGCTCTTATTTTCTTGATTTAAATTCAAATGAATTTTGCTTTGGGTTTGGCGACCTCTTTTTAAAATTTACAATTCAATTATGTATTTAGCGGGGGGCAGGCTAATGAAAATTCCAATTTATTAATTATTCAAAATGTACACTTGGGTGTAGTTTATTTTTACATTTGATTAAATATTAACTGGTTATTGGTCTGATGAATAAGCGCTGGTTCCATCAGCATTGAATGATATATCTGTTGCTGATTTATGAATTTGCTTAGTCGGGCAATTTTTCGTTCAATTTGTAACATTGATTGTTTAATTGATTGATTGAAAAGTGAGCATGTCAAAGGTTAGCTCTGAGAACTATTATAATATCTTACGCCTGACTAATCATTTCCACAATTGATTTTCAATTTTGAATTTTATTCAAAGAAAAGCATTTGTAAATTTAAAAAGAAAAAACTACATCAACTTAAAAGCTATCACAATACAGATGCCAACAGATTTGCTGTAGGCCCTTGTCTCAAATGCGTCGTTCGTTGCGGCGTGCATAGTGAAAGCCGCCATAGTATTCCTCCAGATCGCGCAGCTCCCGCTGCAGTTGCTCCTCCAGTCTGGCCTGGGCGGCCCTCTGGCGCGCCGATAGACGCCGCACGCTGCCATGATTGCTGCTGCTGCCGCTGGGCAATCGAAAGCTGAGGCGGCGACGCGACTGCTTATTGTCGCCCATGTAGTCATAGAGCGGCTGCTCCTCCATCTGTTGCCCCTGCTGCTGGACATTGGGCAGCGGGCAACGGCGTGCATCCGTGTGCGATGGAAAGCCACGTGGCGTTGTCTGCCCCGAAAGCGCCTCGCTAATGTCGTGCGGCCGGTGCGCCGTTGGGGCAAGTAGTCCCTGGCCTGCCGCATGCTCGAACATGCATTTCCATTCCGCATAGTTGTCCGTCGAGTTGGGCTTCTTTGCGCTGCGCTTGCCGGGCCTGCTTGTGGGCGTCACCAACAGCGTGCTGCAGCTGCCAAAGGAGGAGCAGCGCGGCATGGGACGCAGCAGAGCAGTTCGTGCACCACAGCCGCGCTGAAAGCCGCAACGACGTTTGAGCCTCGGTCGCAAATGATGCGTCAAAGTGCGACGCAGCTTGGCCAACAGTCCGACAAACTTTCGACAGCAGAGAGCGCAATCCGTTGGCGTGTTGTCCGTCTTGGCTGATGCCGCGGTAGTTGCAGTAGTTGCAGTAGTTGCGGTGCTGGAGTGAGTGCTGCCCATAATGGTTGCTTTCCTTTGTGGTTCCTTCGTGTGTGGTTTACTGTAAGCTGCTTGACTGCCAAGTGGCTACTGTGTGTTGTGCACCAAGCGGCTGCTGAATTTATAGATGAATTCGACGACAGATTCGAGTACAGTACCTGCGAATAGGTAAGCATAGGCCTGCCAATGCAGGTATCCATTTCAGCGGATCATCAAACCTCTAGGCTGGCATCTCAGGTACCCAATTACTTATTGCGCTTGCTTTGCATATTTTTATGACCTGTCATTAGGTTGGGTTGTGGGTTCTGAGTCCCGACTTTGATTTTTCGGCTCATAAATGGACACGTGTTCCGCACACACAGCCACTTGGCTAATGGCCTGTCATTTTCTGACCCTGCGCCCAATTCGCGTTCAAGTTGTAACTGCCAGCGAGCAAAGGACTTGACGCCAGCGCAGGCACTTAAGACATGACCGCAAATTGTTAATGGCCGAGATCAGAAGGGGGGCTACACACACCCACACACACACACACACACCCACACAGATGCTCCAACTACTCCTCATGATGATAATGATGCCCGGATGCGACGCCCCAACACAATCAACTGGTTGGGCGGTAGAAGACCGTGTCAGTTTGTGCGTGTCTGTTAAAGTCGTGTGGCAACAGCAGCCGCAGCAGCAGCTGCTGCAGTTGATGCCCCTCAATTTCCTTGCCGTATGCCTTTGTGTGTCAATCAGGCGACATGAACATGGCTTTTGCATGTCAGCAACGCCCTCATCGGGCGTGCTTCAATTGTTGTTGCATTTCTGCTGTGCCACTTGTGCATGCGACTTGCGCCTAAAGTACAAATTCAATATGTCGTAACTCAACAGAGGTCCTTCTAATTAAAAGGCACTCGGCATAACAGCAAAGTTCAACAATTGCCAATTAGCAAATTATTCAGTTTAATATGGGCAACATACGAGTATATGATGTATCGATTAGATATTTACTTCTTATATATATTTTATATATGTAGACCTTATTCACTGACTTGCTCGCATCTAAAAGACACAAAGAGCACAGCAAAGAGTCAAAGGCAAATCAATAACATTGAATATTATTCAGTTTGATTAATGTTGATTATTTAATAGGCCTGTTATAATTTCGCAGTTGGCAATCACAGCTCGTATTCGCATTGTTCATATGTATTTGTATAAATGCGAATTTAATGTATGTTAATACCACATGAAAGAGCTGCGAAAATATTATATTTCACATGACTGCAGGTGCGAGCTATTCAAATGTCCGATGGTGAGCCGGTTTTAATTGGATTTGCTATTCAAATTTCCATAAAATTATCATCGGAATTATGCTTGCAACGGTTGAACTTTTCGAATTTGTGGGTCGCTTTGGAAGTTGTGAAAGTGTGTGGCAATGTGGCAGCTGCGAGAACAACAACAACAAATGCAACCATCAACATAGTTCAACTGGCCACAAGCTGGGAAACTTGACAAACAGTTCCAGCTGAAAGTTCATTTGCAAATTCCAGAACACAAACACAAAAAAAACAACAGAAAAGAATGCATTTAATGCTTGCGTAAGCAAGTGGAAGACTGCAGCAAAACTCTGGTCCGAGGAACTTTGCTTGCTTAACTTTTTGGTTGATATGTGCTCAAATAACAGGATCCAGTACAATAAATATAACATTATAATTAAAGTAGTTAAGAGTTCTTTGTTGCAGTAAAGCGAGCGGGCTGAGTGGATGTGTGGAAATGGTAACTCCTTCAGCTCTTTATTTGCTTATAGATATATTCAAATATAATACAATACAAGATATGATGGTGCTCAGAACAAACAGTGACAGTTACGCTACAGATTGGTTAAGTGAAACATCCTATACATAAAGCATTTGAATGCCGCTGTTAGCCGTAGAATCTACTTTACGGTGGCTGTTGCAGCTGACAGTGATGTGCAGTTGTGGTGAGTCTTTGTCGTCTGTGGAATGTAAATTGAAAAGTGTTCTGTTTTGACTAGAGCTGGTCAGGTGGGGACATCTCACAATATATTGTGCATTCCAGAATAATACATTAAACAGAACTTGAAATGGATGGACTCTCCAGTCTCTGTGATCACAGCTGTTATCAGATTGTACAGATAGAAGTATTAGGGAAAATCGAGTTGGCTTTTCAACACAACAATTGGAATTAATTTCGCATGCGGTCCATTCTAGTTTTGGAGTTGAAACATTGATAACAGAATAATTTGGCCTTTTAACCGCTTTCAATTATAGTAATTATAGCCTCCTTTTCCAGCCGCAACCTTGAACTACTCAAATGAATCTCATAGTTAATGCATCAAATTTTCAACTCGGTAATTGGCTGTTTGTCAAACTTAATTATTCTGTTTTTATTTTTTGTTTTCAACATTAGCTGAGTTTGTGTTTGCAGGAATGAATTCTCGTCATAATATTCTAATTAATTTCCCACTGAACGCCAACCGCTGACCGCTAAAAGAAAGCAGCGGCTGTCACAGCAGGCAAATTACTGAATCGCCTCCTCTCCCAGTTGATTACCGCCTCACGGCCCCCCTCGACATGTTTTACACGACCGCCAAAGTTTTTCAATTAAAGTTCAGTACCTCTGTAGGCGGTTTATTTTTTATTTTTTTGGTGGGGGTGTGATGGGTTTGTGTGTGTAACAGCAAACAAAAGCATGACATGACAACAACAGCAGCAACAAACAACAACGTCAATGCCAACAACGCCGACGACAATGAGAACAACAGGTGGCACTGCAGGCATTTGCTTTTATTTGGTTCGCAACCCAACTGAAGCAGCATCATCAGCAGCAGCAGCGCCGCCTGTGACTCAAATTTCTCTCGCCCTTTCCATCGCATTCCGGATCACTCTCTCTCTCTCTTTCTCCCTCTCTCTCTCTGGCGCGCTGTCTGACAGCTTTTGCTTAGGCAATGTACATTAGAGATGAGTGTTTCATATTTTATTAATTGCTAGGCTAGGTTCAACATTTTAATATTGTACAAAGTTTTGTGCACGGATTTGTTATTATACAAAATTGTCAGTTGTTGAGTCAGCCGGTTCGAATGACGATTTGAAAATGAATTTTGAATGTGTGAAATAAGGATCATACTACATATGTATGTACGTGTATGTAATAATCCATATGTATATAATCATTTTTTATGTGTACCTTTATCCTCTGCCCCCTCTCCCCACACCCTTCCCTTCCCTCTGTCTTCAATATTTTGCATAGTCGGCGCCCATCTCTAGGGCTCTAATGCAATTTACCGTTGTCGTGCGCAACGGTGCGCAGTGGAATTGCATTGGAATGCTGTGGAATGGAACGAAGTGGCGCGACAGCATCTAAAAGCGTTTACAACTGTTGTTGCTTTTGCTGCTTTATGGCCAGGCTGGACCAGGCCAACGTACGCAGATACCATAAAAATGCCATGAAAATTCTTCTTCTTTTTTGTCGCTTAACCCTTTAACCCTATGCACGTTTTAACCCCAAAGCATAAAAAACGCATCAGCTACCGGCTGGCGTTCCCAGAATACAAATGTATTTGTATGGTTTTGCAGTGTTCCGCAACACTCCCATCCTTTAACCCGTTCTTTCCACAGCCAGGTACCAAATTGAAAAGGCTCTATGCAGAAATCGAATTTATTGAGGCGCTGCATTTTCTCATGCGCAACAATTGGCCAAAAACAGTTGACACTCTATCTATCTATACATATACGAGGACATTAACTTACTTATGTACATATATGTATATATAGATACCTGTGTGTGCCTCCCTTGTTGGCCAGGCCACAAAAGGTTCTTATATGTGTGGCTGACACAAAGCTGACAAAGCGATTTTACCAAGCTTCAGTTGAATATGCCCTGTAACCATCAATTTGCTAAAATCGGCAATGCCAATGCGATGAAGGCATTGGTAAGAAATGGGTTGGACTCAATTAAATAGTCAATCAGCATATCTTTTGATTGGATGGGTATTTCATGTACCCCATTCTTATCATGGTTTTTCTTTTTAGTGATTCTTAGTTGACTAAATTGTTAATGGTTTTTGCCTGCTTCCTCCATTTGTATTTTTCGGTATTTATGAAGTGTGTTCAATTGAAAATCAAAAATTTCGAATGTACAGAGTACATTTAATACAGTTTCTTGTAAAAATGCAGCTTCAAAACTGATTTTTAGCTAATTGTGAGATATTTCCCAAGTCGAGCAGTACTGAAATATATTTTTGTGGTTTTTCCCAAACTGCGAACTACGATGCGTTGTATAAAATCAAAGTTTCTTATGGGTCTTGGGCATAAGAGGTATTCCCATACAATCGCACACAGATATGTGTACTCAACAGCTCGAAGATGTCCTCCAAATGTTCTGGTTGAGTTTTGTTAGCCAGCAATCCAAAGTTAAAGCGCAAGTTGTTAAACTTTGCAAATTCGCATCGCATTTGAATTGAAGCCAGTTTCAAAATAAACAAAACTTTCAAATTTTAGAACTAAGAGTTTCAAGATGTGCTTGAATTAATGAATATGCAAGTCTTATAGTTGTTGGAGCAAGACCAAAGCAGTTTAAAATCAGCTCCTAGGCTGCCTTCCAAACTTCTATACCGAATAAATGCACTACAGGGAACCCAAAGCTTTAAACTACTTGAACTTTTCGCCTTGACTTGATTGGCCATTCACCCATTTACCAATTTCCAGCCAGATCATACTCCCGTTTTTAATAATGATAAGTGGGACTTGATAACAAAGTTTACAAAGCAAAGTCAAGTGTAAGCAAAAGTTAATAATGCTCACACACACCCGCAACACACGCACACACGCAACACACACACACATTTGTATTTTTGTTGGCCTAAAATGTTTTGGCTGCGACCCACGACTTGGGCAGACGAAGATAACGAAAGCAAAAATAATCCAACGGCATCTTCATAATATACTTACATATGTACATATGTACCATATACACATGTATGCATGTGTGTGCTTCGTCCTGTTTTTGTGTGTCAGGGTTAAGGACAACCGCTGTACGCATCGATGGCAATCAATCAATTTTCACGCTCGCAAACAAACAAAACAAAACAAAACGAATCAAAAAAACCGATGGAGGAAGAAAGTCACTGGCTAAAGTTAACAGCATCTAATGTGATTTTGACACACTCGCTTACAGATAACAAGAACAAGAACAGCACACTCTCACACACACACACACACACACACACTCTCACACACAAATAGGCCAACTGCTTAGACATAGCACTACACTGAGCACAAATATATGTGGCTGTCTAAGATGCTATCTCCGACATATATCCTAAATTTGACACACGTATAAATCACATTTACACATGTTTAAGTCACCGTCAGTCATCTCTGTTGATTACAGATTTAAATGTACATATACATACACATACACATATACATATACAAATACATTTGTGCCGAAAGTGTAAAAAAAACGTTTGCCTGGGTTTCACCGGATTTCTGATTTCATCCTACCTTTTTGTAGGCACTTAGTGTTTTTGTTTATTTTTTATAATTGAATTAGATTAAACACAAACCGATTCGGTACTTTTTTTATTATGGTTTGTTTGCATTTGGCTTTGGGTCCTATCCAATCAACGAAGGAGCTGCCTAAATGTCAACCACAACGCTCCCTTGGCCCAGTTATTGTTTACACGCATCAAATTCCAGGGCTACGTTTACGCTTTGTTTAGGTGCTTTTAGGCGTGGCTGCGCCGCCTTATAAATGGAGTCTGAGAGTGCACGAACATCAGATGGTGGCAGCAAGCAGAGAATGGCCAAGAAGCAGCCTGGCTTGGAGATTGGCCATAAATTCATCAGAATGCTAAATGGCTTTGTGATGGTGAGAGGTAGCTTAGAGCGTTAGAGCGTGGCTAGTGGATGGTGTATGGTGGGATGGTGGGATGGTGCGATGAAGAAGCAAGTAGTGAGATACATCGCACAGCTGCGTATAAAACCGCAACATGAGCCATAATCCTGCCAAGGATTTCGTGCCTAACGCCTTGTGATGAACGAATTAAACTGAAGCCCCGCTACGTTTTTCCATAAAATACCAAGTGCTATAAACCACACACACACACACGCACGGGCACACACTCACACACACACAGGCACCTATACGGGTTGACTAGTTAATCTGTGGCTTTGGCTCAGCTGCGGCTATCATTGGCCCAGCCCTAATCTCGGCCTGAATTCACACAATCGCGACGCGCACGCGACATATTCAAGTGGGATTTGGCACTAAACCCTTCAGACCCAACGAGAGCACTCAATTGTGCCATCTCAAGTGTTGCATTTAGTAATTAGAGCTGCCTAAGCATAGCATGCCATCGTAGCGAAGCGTATACCCAACGCTGGTGTAAGCATCCTCCACAAGATGACAATTCAGTTTGGTAATCCTCGGTGGCTCAGTGGCAGCGAGAACTATGCTGTACTTTTTGGTGTGGCTTAATTGATTGTCTTGGCTTGGCTCAAGCCTGCATCACTTCGGCCTTATTGTCGCTTGAAGTGTCGCAACAACAGAAACACTCTTCCTGCTGCTCCTAGCCTCCTTTCCATGGCATGTCCTTTTTGTTATATCCCCGAGCCACCATTAAATGCTTGAATTATGCATGGTCAGTGCTAATAGATGCTTGCCCACTGTCAGTCCACAAAAGGTTTCTATATATTTATGAATTTAATATGTACGAGTCGACTTCGCAGCCATCTCCAGGAACCAGCTAATGAGCCATGCACGCTAAATGTGACGAATCCTTACTTATGCATCCCATCACTTATTCAACTTGGTGTATAAATGCCCAAATTTTATATTTTATATTATATAATAATGTAGATATGATTCCACTGTATGTGGTTCATTTTATTTCACAAATATAATTAAATTAACTAAGCTTTGCAAAAAATTAAAAGAAAACAAATTATTTATCTAATGTTGTTTATAAGCTTAATTTCGTGTCGAAAATGTGGCCTGAGCAAAGGCAATTTCATTGAAATTTCTTTGGCTTAAATTACCTCCGAAATGCAGGCTTCATTTTGGGGCTTAGCACATTATTAATGAATTTATTATTTCAACTTAATGAGCGACACCTCTTTGGTTGCACACTTTTCATTTTGTATTTAGTTGTCAGTGTTATTAAATTCATTTCATATTTTTGTGTTTATGAGCATTAAAAGCCGTAAATAATATCAAACGACATGCCATGGCAGGGACCCCAATAATTTATACAAACAAACATACCATGTTGGCCCCCATTTTTCCCCAGTTGACCTTTGCAATTTAATTTGACTCATTTTTCGCATAAATTCAATTGAAAATAGCTCGATTTACTATTTATTGCTGGTCGCAGAGCTCCGGGAGACTCTCTGACAGTCACACACACACACACACACACACATTGCGAACCATATTTCCGATGAAACTACGCCCACAGTAACACCCTGCCTGCCTCCTCTGCTTCGATGCCCTTCGATAACAATCAGAGCACTCAATGCCTCGGGGCAGTTTTTGCTGTTTATATCGCTCTATTCGAAACCCAGAAAGTTAATAATTCTATATCACTTTTATGTGCGTGCATTCTCTCTCTTTCGAACACACACACACACACACACACACACACACACACACACACACATATACACATATAGATTGTGAAACTTTTGTTACACTCACATAAACCATTTGCTATTTTTTCTCCAGGCAAAAAAGTTGGAACGTTTGCACATAAAATTGTTAAATTGTGTGTTGTCGCATCTGAAAATTATTTCATATTATTAGCAGCAGCTCCAACAGTTTTCTCGCCCAGTCCCCTTCTCCCCTTCCCCCTCACCATCCCCTGTGACGATGTATCCTTGTACAGCACGCAAAGCACGCAGAAAACAAGCTGCCGGGATTGGAAGCGACAAAAGTTTTGCAATAATGAAGGCGGATTCTCGCAGGCTTTACAGGAACTGCAAAGGTGCTGCAATTTGCCTCGCCCAGCAATGTTTCCAAGCGTTTTTAGACCCGGTTTGTGAAAAGCAGCTTTAAGTTTGGGGTCAGATCGTGTGCACTTTGGCAAATGCTGTCATTTTGATAAGGAATGTTTCTGGGCTTGGGCAGCTACACAAGTGCTCAGCATATAGACACAATTAAGTCTGAATGCACTGTGAAAATTGTAAAGTAAAAAAAGTAAAAAACTAAACATTTCACAAAAATTAAATAGAACAAACAAGCAAACAATATATGATTGAGATGATGATGATGATGATGATGTTAAAGCCAGGGGAGCCAAGAATTATGGAATTTTTGTTTCCAATCATAATGCATAAATTGTCTTATGTTGTCATCGCTTTCGCTCAGTGTATGTACACAAGACACGCGAATGAAATTATAACTGACCCAACGCTGCAACCTCAAAACGCGACTGTTGCTACCTTTGCACAGGTCGCTGGTAACGGTTCCTGGGGCTTTTGCACGGACGGAACAGAACGCCTGACCGACTGATTGAACAATTGTGGGGTGCACAATTATAGCTAACACTGTCACGCCATTGTTATATTGCTGGCTATAGCTTAAAAATGCAAACCGCCTGCAATGTCAGGGCTGCACTTGTGCTGAATGAACAAATAGCTGGGGATGGGGATGGGGATGGGGATGTGGGCCAGACTTGAAATTGCTCGGTAGAATGTCAATTATTGTGCTGGCTAACCAAGGCAGTGCCCGTCAGCAGTGGCCCCTCGTTGACGATAACGTAGTCGACGACAATGATGAGGCCAAGAAACCGGTGTCCTCGACACCGCCACCTGGTCTTGAAAATCGGTCCCAAGACACTTCACATGGCTAACGGCTACTACGACTAGAGGATACAAGTTAAAGGGGAGTGGAGAGGTGGGCTTGTCTAGAGAAAGCCAAAATCAATATCACTTTAAATTATGAACAATCAAAAGAATTGTTGTAGTGCCATTGCTGTCACTGTCATTGCTGTTCGTAATTTGTGGAAATATTTTGAGCATTTGTTAGCAAACTTCGAAGCCAACTTTTTAGTGTTCCTGCAGCGATTTAATAACTAATGTCACGACATTTGCAACGCATGTTACCACTAAAAGTTAACATTGACATTCTTGATTGGGGCTCATTGCCTCTTCAATGTATACTTTATTGATGAAATCAGGATACAGCTGCTGGAATTCTGCAAATCGGAGCATTGCCTTGCTTGAGTAGCATAGGAATGATTTAATATAAGTCTTTCTGTTTCTACAAATATATATATATATATATGTATATACATTTCATCGAATTCATATTGTAATCCAGCCTTCAATATCAGTTGTTGTTATGAAGTAAAGAACTCTCCAAACATTTTGCTATACATATATTTGGTAGGGTATGGAAACTTCGACGAATCGCAGGTAATATTTGACTGTCGATTTTCTGTTTGCTGGCTTATTTGTGGCTGGTTTAATTGGATATCCTATTTGTAATTTTACATTTGTGTAAATAATGATTGCAAATTTAAGTGCAGATATCAATTTTCATTTGTACGTTGCGCATCCGCCATGTGGCTGACATTAAATTGGTGCCCTTCCCTTATAAAGCACATTGCCCTCTGCCAGCTACCCCTCTTTAGGTTTGGCTCTGCACCGCAATAAAATCATTACATTGAAATTGTGGCAAGACAGAAACAATGGCAACAGACTAAAGTTTAGTGCAGAAACTCAGATCGTTACATAAAATGCATAACGAAGTTGGATTGGGGAGGCGTGCGGAGAGGATATTTATATGAAAGACTGGGGGAGAATAGTGGAGAAGTGGAAAAGTAGAAATGTGAAGAAAGTCGCTGATTAACAAACACAAGAAAAGGGAAAATCAGACAAATAGAAATGTAGCCTTATATAATGAAAATTAGAAGCTGCTGCCAGAAAGAGTAAAACTGAGAAAGAGAGAGAGAGAGAAAGAGCAAAATCGGAAGATGGTCTGTAAAAAAGCCGGGAAAATAATCATATCAGGGAACAAAGCACGAAAAATTTATTCAATTGTAAACTATCTGAAATGATGGATTTGAAACGAATGTAGTATGCAAAGGGCGTAATTATGTTTGCATTGAGGCTAAGACAAATCTCTTCGAAATTGGCCAAGCGTCAATTCGAATACGGGTTAAAGCGCTAAGTGGCCTTCGACCCGTTGCACGGCACAACGACAACAAGGACAACAGGTTCAGCAGTAGCTAATGCTTCCGGCTGCTGATGCCTGCTGCCTGCTGCCTGCTTCTTCTTTGTCTAGTTAAATATTTGTTTGCTTTCGACTAATTAAGAAAGTCCACAAAGTGACCAGCTTCAAAGTGTGTCTTGCCGAAGGAAGGACATTTTAAATTGAAGCATCAAGATAAATGTGAATTTTATTTGCTTGCATTTATTATGAAATAGAATTTAATAAATTCAATTTGATTAAACTACGTTCTTAAAATTTGATTTTAAATTGACAAAAAAAAAGTATTTTAAATAAAATTTGTGTCTTAAGGCTAAGCATAAAAAAGGATGTAAATGTTGTTGTTGCTTTTGTACATCATTGCTAGGCAATTAGTTGTTGTTGTTGTTGTTGTTGCTGTGTGCATTGAAACCGAACAACAGATTGATGAATTACTTAAATGATAGATGACAGTTTTGATGACTGATGAATTTGCATCTGTACAACCTGTTGGAAGTGATTCAATGCTTGATTGATTGCTCTCCTCGCGTCTCTTCACATCTTTGTATATACAAATTGTTGTGGTTGAGCTATTCGTTCGCAGCTCGATTGACTGACCGACAACCTGTTGCCAGTAGCCAGCAGTCAACCCAAATGTTCAAGCAACTGTGACAACTCCGACCCAAGCGGAACCTGTCCAGTTGCCCACATGCCCACATGCCCTCTCCCACCCCATCCTCATCTAAAGATCTGTGCTAACGGGATGCGTTAGATGCTGCTGCTGGAGCGGACTGTTGACCGCATATACTGAGACACTTGTATCAATCTTGAAGCGCTTGGCCGCGCTCTCCATCTCCTCCAGATCGCTGAAGGCCGGAAAATCGGTGGGACAAAAGTGGCCGGCTATTGCCTCCGGTATGTGGCTGACATTGTGGAGCATGTGGGCGGGCGTACTCTGCAGATAGTTGCGCCACTTGTGATAGGAGCGTGAGTTCAGCTCAAATGTTGAATCGCGACGCTGGCAAATCGGAGACGATGTCTTCGGCATAATGCGCTGTGCATGCTGCATCATATACATCTCCCATTCCAGGTTGCCCACGGCGGTTGCCAAGTCGCAGCTGTTGCTGTTATCATCAGCGTTGCTGCGATTGTTGCTTTGATTACTTTGATTGGCCAATTCCATGTCCTGAGTGCGTCGCAGCTGCTGTTTGGTGGGCGTTGAGGCAGCACTGCTGCATGTATGATAGCCACAGGAGCGCTCCAATTCCGTTTCAGCCACTGGCTGCTCGGCAAAATCATCGCAAATTGGACGCGTTTGGCTGCGACTCCAAATGCTGCCGCTTGGATTGCGGCGGGGCGTGCTGCAATCGCTGCCCAGCCCACTGCTGTTGTTGCTGGCGCTGCTGCTGCCGCAGCTGCTGCTGCGACTGCGCTTTGTGGCATAAGCGCTGCCATTCAAACTACCACGACTCGTATCCAATTTCAAATTGCTCGCACAGCAGCCCATTTCGATCAAATTATATATATACGATCAATTATATATCTGTGTGAGAAGTGTTTAACTCGATTTGATTTCAACTGAAGTTATTCGCGTTGTGTTCGCTGCGTTGGTTTACTGTCAACTGTTTGGCCTAACCGTCCAGCAGTGGCCTCTTATATAGCCGTGTCCTGTCCTTTGTCCAATGTCTGTCCTCTCAGCTTTCAACGCAGGTAGTTTTCGCGAATTTCCACGAATTTTGTGTGTTGTTTTTGCTTTTGCTATCGCCTTACCTGATAGCCAACCAACAACAATCGAGGACAATTGGCTAATCCGATGCGCGGAAAAATGTTTTATGGCCAAATGAAAGTCCGTTAGACCCTGTGCACGTGTGCGTTTGGCTTAAAGGCATCATAACAGCAACATTTTACCTGCCTAGCGTCCTTGATTGCCGTCGTGGCTTCATCCATCGCAGTTGCCTTGATGGATTTTCAATAATTCAATCTTGGATTTTCGCAAGTACATATATTTGAAATCAGAACCCTTAAATCACCATTTTGGCCATTTGTTTATTGGCAACCCTTTATTTTTGCTTGCTTGCACTTTTGCACACACACACACACACACACACACACACACACAAACAAGCACACTCCCTATATGATTACATCCAGCTCTTAAAGTATATATTTTTGGGCCTTTCAATTTCAATTTGGATTTCGTGTGCGGCGCTGCGGCTGCGCCTAACCTTGGCCCATTGCAATTGTGGCTAATTGTTGTGCAAACGCCGTTGACGCCGGACACGGACACGGACACGGACGCATAAGGCGCATAAGGTCCGGGACAATAGAAGGGAGCGACATCGTCGCTGCTGGAGAACAACAGATGCGCATTTCGATCACTCACTTTGAGAACTTTGAGTTTTATTGAGAGATTTTACTTAGTTGCTCTCTGGCTATTTCACATGAAATTTCTGAATGGAATCGAACGTTCTTGGCCCGAACTACTTATGACTGCGCCTCCTGCTGCTGTTGCCGCTCTTCAAGGCTGTCCAATAAATAGTTCAATTGTCTTTAGCCAGTGCCAATTATATTTCATGAAACTCTACTTAGATATGCAATTGAGCCAGTTTAAATCACTTCAAATGCTACATAAATGTTGCATATATCCAATTGATATATAATGTTGTGCTTTGCGAATAAGCTTCGAATTTCATTCACATCATTTATAAATTGGCTGGCTTGACTCGTTCCAAAATCAATGTAAAGCAACTCAACTCAACTATTATATTAAATCACACCAAATCCAATATTGAAGTGTATTATTATTCCTTTAAGTGTCCATTTCAATTCATACATAAATTCAATATCGGAATTGAATATGAATTCATGTTTTCTTAAGTGCTATAAATCAATCGTTGACTGTTATTAGATTTTCTATCAATCGCAATACATTTCTCGACCAAATATAAATCATTCTTTCGAAATTTGATAGAATACTAATTAAACCACAATTGCATAAGCTAAATTACACTTTTGACTTATTTATCGCTCTGACTTTTAGCTCATAAATAAATAAACCCAATAAAGAGCCAGGCAAAAATATGTTTTTAAGTATGATATATCGTTCTGGAATTTAGTTTAGAGGCTTCTAGAACAGATGAAGTACAAAATCTTAAAGATTTACCTGCTTGGGCCAAAGATTTTGTTTGGAAACTTGTGGAGGAGAATTTTGAGTTTAACAGTGACAAACTATTTGTGGGATTAAAAACCCCAACGGAAATACACTTTTCTGTATTTTCCATATACAAAATATGCAGAAATGGACATTCTAGTAATCTACAAATGATGAGATGGGCAAGCATCGAAGGGAAATGCGCATCTATAGCTATAAGGCTGAGTACGCCTGGTTATTGGGTAAAGGGTGAAGGATGAAGGGTTAAGGATGAAGAATATAGGGTTAAGGGTTAAGGCGTTACATTTCCCACACTCGCTGATGTTTTGGGTGCAGCCCATTTATTTGGCTGGCGTCAAAAGGTTGCAACTGCGACTGCTTGGCCATTTGCTGGACTGGATTTGACTATCGGCAGGAAACGTGGAAAGTTGCATTTTCACACGCAATCGCAAAAGAAGCCCGAAGTTTTCCGCAACCGCCAACTGGAATTTCCCCCTGGCCAAGCAGCGGGCAGCGGACAGCGTGCCGAAAACAATGCTCACACAATTTTCACATTTATGGTCAACAACAAAGTCGACTGTGTGTGTAAGTGTGGTTGTGTGTGGTTGACAATTTTTCAAATCCCAAATGGAATTCAGCTCGGGGTTTTTCATTCTTTGCTGTTTATCTGCGGGTGCGTTAAAGAAATACCGGATGCCGGACCAAACCAGACCAGACCGGACCGGACCTCAAATGCCTCAACTCCAGTCCCCCAACTGCAGTCCAGTCCAGTTTGCAATTTGGTTTTGTTTTGTCTTGCCAGCACGTGACTTTAACTACAGTGGGGCAAAGCAGATAACAGTGGAAGCACTTGCTTCCAGCCTTTACAACTGCATATCGCCAAATTTATTAACTTCATTCATTAGCACGACCGAAAGAAAGTCTTTGAATCTGAGCCATAACTTTGCCTTGTGCTTACAAGATAAGATTACACAAACTATGAAAATAAAATAATATCAATGTGAAAACAGCAACTATAAAAGTAATATATTTATATGCCCATCTCTACATATAGACAGCAAATATGAGTTAAGTAATAAGAACAACAGTAAAGCTAAAACTGTTAGCTTTTATCTTGAGTTAGTTGTAGACAACATTACTTTCGCCCAATTAAGCTGATGGATTCAACTGATAGATTGATTAGCAATTAATTACACATTAACGACATGCTCTAAATTGCACAAGGACTATCAACTAATTAACAATCATTTAGCAATCCCCGGTGCCCTTGCGGCACATGTGGCTATGCCATTAATAGGGCCATCAATGCAGAAGTTGCACACAGCACAAGTTCCAATCTCTGCGCCAACATGACCACCATTGTTGCAACTTGTGTACTGAGCATGCACAGCCTTGAAACAATCCAAACAATTGAAATGCCATTGACATAAGTAGAAGTGTGATGTCCTCGCATACAAAGTATCCTGTAAGGAAAAACAAATTAAGATTCACTGCTTCATCTGCTAGCAAAGTTAGGATATCGTATTATATAGAAGAGCGAGGAGATTGCAACTTTTTCTCGGCTAACTTAATCTTTCACAGTCTTATGGCTTAAAGTCCCATTTGCAAATAATAAAATAAGTAGCTTATGAAATGTTGCCCAATTCAATAATCAAAGTACTGCATTTATTTCCTTCCTTGAACTATAAATTCATTAATTTTCACTAAAGCTATATAATAGCTTAATGATGATAACTACAAAAAAATAGAGTGAATTAAAAACTTCATTTTAAAAAAGTTGAAATAAATCAGGTGCACAAGCGAGTTGCCACAGTCACACAACACCCCATTGGCATTCATTATGCGGGGTACAATTGAACACTCGAAATGAACATTTCAGCAATGCAAAGAAGGCCACTTGGGTTAGTTCGGGACGTGTCTGAAATGCTAAAACCGAAAGTTGTCCAAAATTGTGAATGCAACCAAAAAAAAAAAGAACAACAGAAATGTTTTCACATTCTCAAATGCAATTTTTATCTTTTCTTTTCTTTTGAGTACACAAGTGCGTAAAACAATTGTTTTCAATGAAAACACAAGGACTAATGCATTGAGTACAGGGTATGTGAGATGCCAAGTGGTGAGAGAAGGAGGGGAGAAAGGCAGAGAGAGAGAGAGAGAGAGAGAGGCAGAGAAGAACACACAAACACTCGAGTCCCCTGCTAAAGCACATCTGGACACGTCTCGTCATATTTTCTGGGCGATTTTTTAACTCACTTCCTGAAAAAACTCATACAAAATGAATAAATGCTATAAAACTTTTGTTGCGGAACTCTGTCAAAATTTGCCTGCTTGTTTATACATATATACGAGTATATGTATATATTCTTCTTTTATTGTTTTGTGTTTATGAAACGCATTTGTGGGCCAGCTCTTAGGGCCGGGCCACATCGTTGCGGGCATTTGGGCCATAAAAACAGTCGATTGGCCCAGCCAGGTAGACGTAGCTAAACAGCGCTCGTCCTGTCGTGATTTCCTGCGAGTCCTTTAGCTGGCCACTTGTTGATCTGCTCTGCAAGTTGGCGGCCAAGACGACGGGGCGCTCAATCGCTCAATCGCTCAATTGCTCGATCGCTCGTCTTGCTGGCAGCGCATCTTAGCGGTATTTCCGTTTGGTATTTCCGCTTGTCGATAGCATTGGGAATTGCCAAAGAGCAATGCGCAAATCGCGTCCACATGTGGCACTTAAGCTGCTCGTTAGCATATGCCGCGCGGGGCGGCAACTGTTTAAGCGTTAATTTGGGCAGGTTGCCTTGGACTTGGCCCTAAGCACTTGTTTGCTGGAAGAACGCTTCTTAAAACAAGTCAACTAGCGACAAGTGTGGCAACTAGCCAGCGTTTTGGGATTTGCCCACAACGCTTTGACCAGGTGTCAAACGACGCCTGCAGCAGCTCAGACCAGCTCAGCTCAGCTCAGCTCAGCTTGCGTACAGTTGTGCTGGCTGGCAGTCATGTGAATTCAGTTTACAGCTTTAATTAAGCAGTTCAGCTTTGTGTGCACTGTCAACCTCACCTCATGGGGACCACTTAGACAGCACTCTGAGTTTTATATGAGCCTTGCTCTCTACGTGGCTAATTCAGCAACTTTACTCTTAGCCCTGCTGTTGCTGCTGCCGCTTTGCTTTCATTTGCTTTGCCTTGCGGTCAACAAGCCATTAAAATGTGAGCCAAAAGAGCTGCTGGTTGGCTATGCAGCACATACTTTATACGCCTACACTCAGAAAAAAATTGCCCAACAATTTAGGAAATCGCCCTAATAAATTAGAGACTTTATATTCATTTTAGAAATGATTTATAAATATAAGAAATCAATTTTCTTCAAATTACAAAGGCTTGCTAAATAATAAAATGCAAGCCCCGATTCTTCGAAAAAAATCCTTTTAGAAATTCAGAAAATGGTAATGAAAAGTTACAGAGAGAAAACAACAAATGAAGTAATGCAAAACACCATCGAGCAATCCACAATCTTAAATTTTAGAAACTTACTTTCTGAATAATAAAGTGAGGAACTCTCAACGCCAAAAGTATGCCATTTTTTTATCTGAGTGTAGCATGAGAGGGAAGTTGATTTGCCTGTTTAGTATGCCCGATGGCATGCAAACATTGAATGCACCAGGACTAGCACATCTTAATCGACTGGCTTGAGTAGTGTATCATTGCGAATCATCTGAAATTAAGTTAAACATCGTCAGAATACAAACATGCCAAGGACTGACTGGGCAACACTCTGAATACTTGATTAAGTGAAAGTTCGAATTGTTTTGTAATTAGAATTATTATTTGCAGTCACCTAAAACGATTGTTTAATAGACGAACTTTCATTTGCTATTATATTTATTAGTGCGATCGTACTCTCAGCTGGAAGGGAATCATTGCTTTTACACACAACTTGATTATGATATAATGAACATTTCAAAATGTGCTTTATAAAGACAATGTTAACTGGTTTCAAAGAGATGTAAGCGATGAAGCCATATGTATTGACTCTGTTTCTTAATATTCCATTCTTATATATTCTATTATTACACTTTTTGTTTTTATTTACCTGTCTGCTGCTAAGTCGTATACGAGTGTATCAATAAAACTGAGGGTTTTAACTACTTCTACTTCTGTCTGTAACTTTTGCATGTCTCATGTCGAATTAACAAAGCTGAAGCTGAATGCGTGTGAGTTATGAGTGTGTGTGTGTGTGTGTGTGTGTGTGTGTGTGTGTGTGTGTGTGTTGTGAGTGCGTGTATTTTTTTGTGTGTATATGTGTATTGCAATATATAGAAAATCAATAAATGTTACTTACTTTCCATTTTCCATATACACTTATATATATATATATATATATATATATATATATATACATGTATATTAGTTTGAATTGTTCTTGTCGTGATTTCATTATGAATTATTAATGACAAACGGCAATGAGTTCCCTGCTTTGTATATTCTCTCGAGCACACTTACTCATAGTGGAAACGACAATCTCCATCGATATTATTGTTTCGATACGTGCTGATTGAATTGAGGAAACAACAAAGCGTCGTTGCAACCGGCAGCTGCGCCAATTTGTAATTTACGTGTGCAAATTGATTGTGTGCCCAACTCAAATCACAATTCGAGTGTCATTTAACAAAGGCGCAACCAATTTAATTGATCTTTTTTTTTGGTGCTTACGATACCCTGTAATATCTAGCGAAATGTATAACTGAGCGGATATGAAATTTTTAGTTGTAATCGACATGTTTGTTGATCGACTATCTACAATTCTAGGCATCTCAGATATGTATCTGCCTTGCATCATATCTTTCAGTCGCACACAGTCAACGGACAAACTTTTACTTGTTTTGTAAGCATCTCCAACCCCATAAAGTATATATATAATGTTGATCAGGATCAGGTCCGTCTGTCCATATGGATGAGCGCGCGCATATCAGAGGCTAGTTAGAGAATTCAAATTTGAAATATAAGTTTATTTAATTTTATCGATCGCTGCCTTCCTTTCGATCGTGCATATCGATTCATTTCGATTTCCGATATACGCGTGTGAAAGGGACGGCAAGATAGTCAAGGCGAGCGCAAATATGTTTGTGTATTTATTCCGCATTCTGCAAAGGCTCTCTAACTACGATTACGTGTATACACACACAGACACACACACAGACACACACACTAATATTTATATATATAAACGCATTTGTCACAATCTGCTGATTTATATGCATATGTATATATATATATATATATATGCTCAGTATCTGTGCCGACCATAAGAAATGAAAGTACTTATTAATGGAAAATTTGGCGATAAAACCGGAATATACTTTACAGCTGGGTTCAGGGTATACCGTAGTCGCAATCACTCAACTTCTTATATTTTTTTTTTGTTGTTTTGCTTCTTTTTTTTTGTCTGCCTTTCAATTGCGTTAAGTAATTAGAAAGGAGCTCACATCCTGCTGCTGCTGCTGCTGCTGCTGCTGGTTTTGACTTAACGAGCATTTAATTGCCAGGTTTACCCTTGGTGACACACACTCAGTCGCACACACACATGCACACACTGATTACCTGCACTTCCTTTCCGCTTCACCCTTTAAACACGTTTTGTCAGTTTGAGTGCATTGTTCGCTTTACTGGCTGGATACCTCAACTTCAACTTTCTTGCTCGATGTCTTACTGCTTTTATGCTCTACATTTCACTTAGTTTTTCGCTTACACTTTGCATTTTTCTGCGCATTTCAGTTTCATTCATAAATTACAGGGAATTTGTTATTGTGGCAGCAGAGAAATATTCCAGGAATTTAGTCAAATAAACGCTGTGTGTGCTCTGCGTGTGTGTGTGTGTGTGTGTGTGTGTGAGTGTGTGTGCGAGTGTTGTAGGTTTGTTGTCTAGTCTCGTTTTGGTCTCTCCCCGATCTTGTGCCCGGTTTTTGCCTTGAGGGAATTGTGCATAATTTGTGCATGTTAATTAGCTCATTTTCGGGCGTAGATTAAGCAAATTAACCAAATTAACTAAATGAGCAGCAAGTAAATAAATAAATTAAATACTCCAGAAGGGCAGACATCCAGTATAGGGATATCTCTACGGTATACACATAAAGGTCAGCACTTGATTTCAATGTATGTGTGTCAAACAGAGTATGGCTAAAGTGTCCCCACATCCGAGTATCCCTTTAAACACGTCATAAAAGCTAGTCGCTAATAGTGTATTGTGATGATGCAGTGATGTGTGTGTGTGTGTGTGTGTGTGAGGTATTTTCCATACCCAGATTACATTTGTTAAACATTTTCATTCTTCAGCAAATAAATATAATCGAATCTGTCACAAGCATTAACAATTTATGTGACTATGTGCATGTATCAGACTGAGCATATATATAGTTAGTTATATATATAGATTGATATTTCATATTAACAGTTAGCTGCTAGGTTAGTCTGATGTTTGACAAGCATTGATTTTAGCCACCTAACTAACTTTTTATATATTCGGAAAGTTTCGTAATGCTGAAATAATGAAGAAATTGAAATGAAAGTTATTTTGCGCAAGGACTTATGCAGATATGTGTGGTTGGTACACATGCCATGTCCTTCGACCAGAGTATCTGCCACTCGAGCACTGGCAACCGGAGCGTAACTACTTTTTGGTCGAACTTTACTTGAAGATGTTAAATTGATGGCATTTTGGCTGTGGATGTGGTTGTAGTTGTGTCTGCGCCATAAATCATCGTCATTACAACAGGCACTAAGTAATGTTACCCCATGCCCCATGCCCCCTTCCCCACTCGCTGCACAGCATACCAGTTCGCTTGCCACGCGACCTTCCTTTGCTGCGAAATAATCGTTGCTGTTACGGCTCTGTAACTTTGAATGCACTAAACAAGTGCCAAAAGTTGCGCTTATTCCTAAATTGTGTTCATAACAACAACAAATTCTTTTATGTATGTGTTGCCGGCTGTCTTCTGTGTGAGAGAAGCACTTTGCTAGTTTTTGCAGCGGGAGCAGCAGCATTTTCTCGAAACTGTTTATGAACTGTTTTTGGGGCTGAAAGGTTGCACGCAGAACTCTCAGTTGCAGATGTGAATTGCCGGAGTCGTTGCATGCAACACTCGTTGGGATCATCCTGAAAAATGAAGCTGATGCAGTGCTTCGTGCTTTCAACTTTTCCAACATAGGAATTTGACAAACTTTAGCACTCGGCAAACGGTCCATGGATTCGCAAAGCTTCTAATAAATTACAGCCAAATTATATTTGACTTGCATTGAAAACTGACTTAGGTGCATCCCTATCTGGGGGCACTTAAAACTCCTGACGTGCCCCATTAGTTTGGTGCTGCTGAATACTAACAATTGATTGAGATTGGAAAAGACCAGCTGACATTTTCGAACAACAGCTAAATTAGCCAATTTAAAGCTAGTTTAAAGATTGCATTCATTTTCAAATTGACTTTCTGAACTTGGCTAATAAGCACGTGTTTTACTCACATATTCCATGAAAATAGGGTTTTTTTGTTTAACAAGAATTTAAAAGCCAATTGAATTTACAATTTAAAATGCATCTAATCGATACTCTCAAAAAATATTGAACTCAAATACAGAAATGTGTCCTCAATAAGTAGTCATCATGGCTAATACATCTATATGGAAGGATCTGTGGCCAAAGAAACGTTAGACTTATTTGGCAAAAGTCATGTCAATTTTGAGGATAACCAAATTAGCTGCTTGATTCCTCCAAAATTCTACCGAATTCATTTTGGCTGCTGGCCAAAGCACAGGCAACAGAAGGCCAATATGGTGGCCAAGTCAATATTTGCCACTTGCCACATGAGAGTGCCGCACTCGAGAGTTTATCGTTTGTCTTTGTTGCTCAAACTCATTCCCTCTCTCTCTCTCTCTTTCTCTTTCTCTCCTCTCTTCTTTTCCAATTGCATATTGCAGTTGCTAAGCTGGCTGCATACGCCGAGGAGGTCAGCAGCGGGACTGGAATCTCGGAAGGTGAGCAGATGGCGCATATGCCACGTGCGACATGTCATGTGGCGCATGTGGCATGCCGCATGCCACTCGATTGACATGTCGAACTTAATCAAGCGAGTTTTACAGAATGGGGCTCTGGTTGGAAAGGCGGCACCAACTTTCTTGTGGAAGTCGAGGAAACAGTTGTCATGTCACCGAATGTCGCACGTGGCAGCAGCAACACATCCGAGGATTACATCGCTGAACTAGCCAACAGCCGAGAGATAGACCCCACTGGCGCAACCATCTCCGCAAACGACACAAAAATTGAAACGGGTAAGTAAAGCGGCGCAAGACAAAAAAAAAAAAAAAAAAAAAAAATGAGGCACAAATTACATCATCGGATATGTATGTATATATATACATCAGGAAAATATGGAAAATCTTTGCATATAAATGGGAAATAAAAGTGAAAGCCACGTTGAACAAGTTAATGCGTTGTCGTGCAATTTAAAGAATATGCGTAAATCATGTGGCATAAACATGGCACATGTTCGGCTTGCCGACAAAGCCTTGAAGATTTCTGGCTACAGATGCAAACAGCAAACAGAAGCGCCGCCAGGTGCATGTAATTGAATGTTTATGGTCTTAACTGTAATCCAATTGCCCGACATTGGTCGGAATGAGGCCCAGTCAAAAACCGAATGTGTTTTTTTTGCTCGATAATTGAATTCCAATCAGCGTCTCTTGAGTTATTTATGCGGTGTACGTGCGCACAGTTGAAATTCAAAATCGAATCGATGCCAAACCGGATTGAATCCCAGCAGCACTTCTACAACTGCATTTTTTAACACATTTGTCTTTTTGGCGTGGCAGGACCCAAGATCATAGTGCGCACCGAGGAGGTGCTGATTGTTGGACTCGTTCTCATGCTCTGGGTGGGTGCAATAATGCTCTTCTTCAATCGCTGGGGCAAGATACGCATGCTGGAGCCCTACCAGCCAAAGTTTCAGCAACAGCATCGCAGCTCCTGTCCCTTGGTCGAATTGGACGCAGTGACAACGCATCAGGTAATTTATAGCCAAGATCTCTGCTTTATTTTAAGAATCTATTTTAAGGAATGTGCATAATTACTTAACTGGCTTATGCCTTGAAATATATATACTCGTATTTATATATATTTCAATTATTCTAAATATATTATGTTATCGTATCACAGTTGACAACTAACTCCACTTGCAACTTGTTACATAGAATCCAGATGCGAGTTGCACATATTGCACAGCCAGAGAGTCGTTGGCTTTTGTATCTAGTTGTACGCTTAAGTATAATACTGTATAACATATTTAATGTAATAAATTATGATAACATTTAATTCCAATTAACTGTTTTTCTCTGCGCTTACCTTCTTTTTCTAGCGCACCTCCGTTTCTCGCATGTCGATGGGAATGGTGCATAATCATGCTCTGAATATGCCGACGTGTCAATTTGCGGCCTATAACCCCAGTATTTATGCGAAGGGTAAGCTTTCTCCTTGACTTGGCGCCACATGACGCGTGCTGTGGCCGCCAACATCGCCGTCCCCTCCTTACCTTGCCACACTCCAGTTGCCACACCATCTCGCGTATTGCATGCTGCACGTTATTCGTGTTCCGCTTGCAGCACAAAAAAATTATCGTAAAATGCAAATGCAAGTGGAAATGCCATCAAAATTGAATCCTCCGTGAGTGTGCGTATGTATGTGTGTGTGTGTGTGTGTGGCTGTGTGTGTTTTTGTGTGCATGTTTTTGTTTTGTGTCAACTTTTGCTGCATTTCTTGTAGCATACTTTTTAGCGCCGCCTGAAGCGTTCCAAACTTTGCGCTACAAAAAAATATGCACTTAAGATATGTGTTAATCGCATCATATTCACTTGCAAAAAGTTGTCAAAAAACTTTATTACGTTTTCACTTTGAAACTTTTAAGCAACTCTTAACAGTGTTTGTACGATTAATCTATAGTAGTATTTAAGATATAATCTTTATGGGGGGAAACTGAATGTTGTATTTACTATGTAAAGATATTCCATACTCATACTTAATGGATTGATGAAGCAAATTAATGAAGTATCGAGTAAACTAATCGTTTATACTAAATGTGTTCGAATTTGATTAGTATTGTGAACAATATTTACTTTTGAAAATTACATGATTTATTCTTTCGCAATGCAAATACTTTACTCATCATTTTTTGAGGACTAAATGTAATGCTTACACTCATTGTTAATACCCTGTACAAATAACAGATTATCAAGCGGGAGCTCAGTTTAAGCAGAGAGAAAAGAAGAGAGAGAGAGAGACAGTGAAAGACAGAGACTCTTAAAAAGAAGAAAAAGAAGCAAGAAGCTGAGAGTCAGGGGGAAAGAGTGTGAGAGTAAATTGCCTATAAAATGTATAATATAAATACTATGTTGAATGCGTACTAGTCGAGGCGAGTCATCTGTTTTAAGTGCATCATTTTCGTTGGACTCTTAATGAGTTGCCACACAATTAAGTTGCACAGTTGGGGTTGGCGTGCTTGAAGCGGCTGGGATTGAGGGGCAAGGGAAGCAAACAACAACACAATTTTATTGCCATTTGTCGGCTCTCGAGGATGCTGCGAATCCGATTTGGCTTCTGTGCTCCGGCAATAGCATGCACAACCACACACACACTTACGCAGCTCAATTTGGGTATGAGAAATGGTAATTAAAATGGAAGCACGACGCGCCAGCAAAAAGTTTTTTGTTTTGCACAACAAATGCATAAATTATAAATAATATGAAAACATTTCCTGAAATTGTACGTTTGGCAATTGGCTTATTCAACGCCAGTATTGAGGCAGCAATTGGATAAGATGTCAAGATAATACTATTGTTTAAGTGAATGCACTCAGATCGTGTGAATGAGAACGTTATGGCAGTTTGAAGTCTTAGAATGACTCGACAGACAACAAATTAACCTTTCCTATTTGCTTCAAAGCTTGACTTGAATTATTCAGCACTTACTAATTATTATTAAACTTAAACCTAAGTACATTTTATATCTCGTTTCAGGTTACGCATCGCATGTCTCGAACGCTTCAAGGCCTCGTCAGAATTCAGTCTTCGTCGGAGCCAGCACGAGTCACTATTTGATGCCGAGAGCGCCCCGAAAGACGCGCTCCGCCATGGATCTGCACTCGATGGTGTTGGATGAGAGCGCCGAGCAGGTTTAGATACATTCAAGAGCGATGAGTGGAGTCCGAGTGTGTGTGAATGAGTGAATGAGTGAGTGTATTTGTATTGAGTGTAAGTGTGCACAATGAATGGGAAATAAGTCAGTGAGTAAGTAAGCAGCTGGTAGGCAGTGAGTGTAAGTGCCAGTAGGGAGCAGAAGATGATCGAGAAGCATTGAATATAGATTGACAATTGATAAGAACAACAACACTGTCCAAAAATTGCAACAACTACTATTTACAACGTGTTTTTAAACTCAAAGCTAATGCATAGCTTAAGCGACACAGCTAACATCTACCACATCTCCTCTCCTGTCCTCTCACTCTCGCTCTCCCTCTCTCTATTAATTGTTCTCTCTCTCTCTCTCGCTCTTGTTTGATCGCTGTCTCTACTAAGTGGCTGTTGTATCGATCGTAGTACAATTTAGTCGTCATCCATTCAAGGGAATCCCAAAACATATTTCTCCAATTGGAATCACATGAGGCACATAGCAGTTTACTTCTGTTCGAGCAACGAATACTGATTGATATAAAACTGAACGGTTTACATTTTCGCTCGGCAGCTTTTGTCAGCCATGCGCTAAGAAACATACATTTATTTTGTAGTATTATTAACTAGTAAATATCTGAAATCTATTCTATTCTATAAATGTATGCTCGTAACAGTCTCCCAGCTGGTAACTAATACACACAAATTGATTTCGTTATATCCACAAATAAGAATATACATAAATGTTTACTTGGTATTACAAATGAATATAGCTGGTTCTGCAAATAGTTTTGTTGCAAAAAAAAAAAAAAAAAAAAAAAAAAAACAATAAGCATAAGCTCAAAATATCACAAATACGAGTACATATTACGCTGTATCCTAAATATAGATATTAGATTTGATTGAAACGATCAGCTTGAGTCCAATGGGAAACGGAATAGATCGAGAATATTAACAGAATAATGCTGAAATTATGTTAAATTAAAATCAAAATTGATGCGCTTGATGTCGCTCTGTGTGAATCCGTTATAAGGAGCGGAATGGGGAAGACATAAATTATAACGAGTCAAACAGACGGAAACGACTCCAACGAACAAAGGTAAGGAATCCGAGCTCCAAACGAATGGATTGAAGGAGAATGGGGCTCACTCGAATCAAAGGAACAAAACAAACACGGTGAACTGTTTGTTCGTACGCCAAATTATAAACAAATAAGCCCAATTCGTTCAATTAAACTGCAACGCGCAACTTTTTCGTATAAACTTCAATTTGGTAGGCTTGGGAGATTTTGTTTTTATTGATCTATTTATTCAGGCTTAGAACAGGCTTGTTTTTTGCGCTTTTGCGTATATGCAAATGCTACAAGCCGTTTGAATGTCTTAAAAGTCAATTTGACCCCCTCTGCTTCACAGAGGTGTTGCCTTTATTTGCATAGTGCATAGATTGTAGAAATAGAAATATGGTATCTTGTATTTGTATCTTATAACCTTACTTCTAGCCTATACCTTAAACTATCTGGGCTCAACGGCTGCCCCTCAATATTCTCGTAGTTAATTTTATTGTCTTTCGCATAGAGGTGTTGCTCCTTCTAAACAACTGTCTGTCTATCTATCTAACTATGAACATATACATATGTATCTCTATCTATCTCTATCTACAACTACATATATAGAAAAGAAGCTTAAGCACATGTTGGATGATGTAATTTGTAAGTAAGTGTGCTTACTTTCGACCAAGAACAAGAACCAGAACAAGAACAACTACAACCAAATGTATGACTAACGAAAGCTTTAAACAAATGAACAACCCATCCAACTGAATAAACTAATGTTATATAAACATATATATACACGAATATATATTTAAATATATATATTTTAAGGTTCTTATCTGTACGATATAAAAAAAAAAATAAAAAACTAAAGTCTAGTGCAAACTTTGCGGAACAACTAATTGACCTAAATTGCTACTACAACAATTAAATCAAAAACATAATGCATATTAAAACTCATCCCAGAGTAAATAAAAAGTATAATTTTAAGGCACATTTTGGGTATTCACTAGCTCTGATAAACTGATCAATTAATAAGTTGACAGGCACCAAAAAAATTCTCTTAGCACAAAAACCAAGTATAAAATAATTTCAATTTTGGTAATGGCTCGATAAAAATATTTTAAAACAAGCAATGTGACAAACATTTATTTTTGACTTTGTACTCAAATATAAAATCAATTGGAAGTTGTTAAACAGAAACAAGAGCAGCGTGTACCGAAAGTATTGAAAGAGTCACAGCTACATAATCCGGATCCTTAAAAGGTTCGCAAACAATTCGTGTGTGATATATATTCAACAGTTTATCAGAGTTGTGGAACACCAAATATTAGTTTAAAGCGTGCTCCAAATTTAAATGGGTAGTACTAAGTGTTTGTCTCTTATCTTCAAAATGATAAAAACAAAAAAATAACTCACACACACACACACATAGAAATACAAATACTTGTGTATACATTCTCTAAATATTATATTGCAAGTTTGTATTCATATGAATTTGTCAATTTGTATTTTACATAATGTACAAGTACGAAGGAAACAAAAAACTTTTAAATAAATATTTATACATACATATATACAACCAAAAGTGTATACGTAAGTGTGCGAGTAAGCAAGCGATACATATATTATATATACTCGTGTACTACAAATATCAAAGCGAATTATAACAACAAATATATACACTAAATTTCAATGAATAAAGGAAACAAATATATTTGGTTCAAGGCAGTAATACGTTTCAATGGGTGGGTCAAATAAACAAAATCAAAACGTTTTTTTACTATTATTATTTATTTGTTAATTTATTATAATTATAGTTTTGTCGTGCAGTAGTGCTGGACCAAGTATCGACGTAACAACGACACATCGATGTTATTAAATTTATTTATTTATTTTTATTTTTTTTAAACTTTATTGTAGTGATTTATTACCATTTGATTACTTAATAACATTTAGTATACTTAATAAGAAATATTTCATAAGGAAAACATATTTAAGAAAATGAGAATGTTAATTATTTGTGAAGTGTATTTGTATTTAATAAGAAAAAAAGAAGAAATTAAAATTATTGTTTATTTGAAATAAACATTGTACATCGTAAATATTCTTCTTCAGCAGAAATATCCTTGATCAAGGTTTGGCCTCTAGATTAATACTGCATTTTAATTTGGAACAAAACTAGTCAAAGGACTTTCGACATATTTATTGCCTTATTACAATCAGTAAGCCAATGACTATCTGTGCTCCAAAGGAAATCCCTAGTGCGCTTGATCAGGGTCAAGTGCAATTTTTCTCATTCTTACTGACCAAATGGTTTGTGTAATTTAATCTCAAATCTTTTTCTTGAATCGATAGTCCTTCTTTATGTCAGGTAAAACATGTTTGATTCTTCGAGATCTTTAAAGATACAGCCGTGCTATATTTATGTTTAATGAATGTTCTTTTCACAAAAACAACATATCCCTGCCAATTTTCAAAGGACATGGTTCGTTCGAACCGCAGGAGCCACCAAAACATTTGCCAGGATGTACTTCGATATGGCCGAGCTGTGACCAATTTTATATTTAGAAAAAAAGCTAACTTTAAGACGTACTTGGAAGCTATTTTTTATATCGCTATTTTAAATGAGTTGTTGCAAGTGTTACAAGCTTACCACAACCACTAATAGATTATAAATAGTCAATAATAATATATCTTGAGCACAGCTCAACACGGTACAATGCTGGCTTGGGGCTAGCAAGTGATTTGCCTCAGAGAATAATGTGTATAGCATTAAAGCAATGGGGCATTATTATATAGGGCTGCGCCTGTTGGCAGCCTGATGGCTTCTGGCTCTTTGGCATTTGGGTCATAAACAATTAAAGCAAATGGCCAAACGCCGCGTAAACTGCTGACAAGAATGCATAAAGCAAAGGGGAATTGCGCCCTCCGGCCATAAAACAGCCGACCCGGCACGTCCCAATGGCATCCAGTCAGTGCAGCTCGATCTACTTCAAAAAAATACCCAGTACAAAACATTGGCTTGAATTTGAAACCAACCAAAAAAATCATTTATCTTAGGTACGTCGAACACCCTCAAATGGGAATATGTAATAAGTTCTTATTTGGTCGTCGCTCAAAAAGGGACGCTAACTCTTATCGATGTTTCTTATCGCTCGATCAGCAGAGTTGCTTCATGATTGTAAATATCGATTAACAAGTTGCTTAACATAATTGGTATATGTAAATACAACATTGAGTAATTAACATAATGACGGTTATATTTAAATGTGCAATGCTTATGAGTTAAGACTAGAATAATTAAACAAATTGCTTGAGTAATTGAATGATGATTGAATTTCATACAACACTTAATATTGAGAATCGCAAGAGATTGAATTGAAGCTTATATTTTTATGAGTGACATCAGGAAGTCGCTTGGACTTGAAGGCAGATGCACACAAATCAAGCGACTGCAACATGCAATTGCTGATGCTAATGCTCCAACAAAGCAGCAAATGCAGCAAATCATGGCCATGCCCTATTGTTGCCACATTCTGCTGAAGCTGCTGCATTTACCAAATGGCCAACGGGGTACCTTAAGGCCTTAAACAACTATTTATTGGCTTGGCAGCTGCACGTGCTTGCAACAACAGTCAGCACCGAAAGAAACCCATCTCCGTCCCTTTCTCTCTCTCTCTCTCTCTCTCTCTCTTTTTAACTGCCAGCTTTTGACAAATGACATTTGCTGTTCATGTCTGTCTGCCATTGCAGCCCGCCTCTGTCTCGCTGCCAATTAGCTTCCAGTTGATTTTGGCCATTCTGCATAAATACAAAGATCCTCGCGCGTCAAACGTAATTGATAGCTATGGGGCGCAAGATATTTGCATACTGTACACGATTTAGTACTGTCTACTTCCTCCCTCTACTCCTCAATACACTCTATACAGCTTGACACATTTTTTGGGACGTACTTTGGCAAATTGATGTGCTGCAACTAGGGGGGATGACTTAATTACTTTTGGTTGTCGCTCAAAGATGAGGTGTACACAAACAGAAATGGTTGCAGTGCACAGAAAAAGGAATTGTCTCCATCATCACTTGAGATACACACAGTCGAACTTACGCCTGTCCGTCTGTCCGTCCGTCACATATTGTGCTGTATTTCACTTTAGTTGAACTTTGTCTGTGTGGGATGCAGGGTATATCATAGTCGGAATCTCGGAACTGGTATTTGTGTTCAAAGGCATTGTGTTACGTGTTCGTGTACCGCTGGTGGCAGATTCTTGTTATTGTTGTTGTTGTTGTTTTTGCTGATTTTTCAATGTTTCTTGGTGCGCGCTTTTCAGCGCTTTTCTTGTTTTGCCTGTTGGTTGCTGTAGCAGGCGCTTCGTTAACTTTGATTTGTCCACTGAGACACATTCAAATTAAATTTCTCATCTTCCCCACACACACACACATAACTAACACACTCACGACTTAAGGCAAAACTAAGCAAGCGCTTTTGTACCCTACAATTTTGAACGTTTAACGTTTACGAATGCAATGGAAAGCATAATACAAAAAATTGTTGATCTGGGAGAGCAAACCCAAAACAATTAAAGCAATAACAAACAGATTTGAACAGATCTTTCGCAAATTTCGATATCAGGTGCCATATTAATTACAGGATATTGCATAGTCCATCTATCATACACGGGCAACGGACGGAAACCTTCGCCTGTCGTCACATTGTCTCCGTGCAAGGACAAAGTCATAACTGCGTATCTGAAGACGTGCTTGTGTGTATGTGTATGTGTATGTGTCTGTGTATGTGTTTGGGCGTGTAAAAGTTAAGAGTATAGGGGATAAGGGCCAGGATGTTTACATATATGCGTAGTATCTGTGGGTGCCACATTTGAAAGTTGTAGTGTGCAGCGCATCGAGTCTGTCGCATGAGCGATGGCTTTAATTGCTGCAATTCGCTTCACAATGAACGTAGTAAATTCGATTTTAGATGGCTAGTAATTTGTGCTACAAACATACACAAATATATACACATATATATATTCAGTTAATGCATAGTTTCACGGCGCAGTGGACCAGACAAGCTAAGCAAATCGGCTAAGTAAGCTTTTGATCTGATAGTTCCTACAGCTGATTGATTGCCTCCTCCCTTAGCTGTTCGCCAGAATGACTGATGGCGGACGCTGTGGATCCGAGCAGCATGAGAAATGCAAGGGGCATGTGGCATGTGGCTTACATTGAAGCAACTCGTGTGGATTTCAAGTGCAAACGGAAATAAAAGCGAAATTTATGAACAAATGTTTGTCCGATTTATCACCAAAGTTGACTTATTCCGACTTATTCCCCCTCAAAATCCTCTCACTCTTCACATTTGCAATTATTCTCAAATTGGTTCGACAGACTAGACACCATTGACTTTAAAGCTTCAAAAGTGAACACAACTGTAAATTCAGTTTATTTGGTCAAACTGTATGGAGCCGGAACTCATATGGCATTTGGGCTAATCTTCTGGATACTGTCTGGATACTTTTGTGGTGACTTATCGCGATTACAGTGCATAAGTCCGCTGGAGCAGTGGCTGGTGGATGGTAGACGCGGGGTAGCCGGTGGTCACCGTCACCATCGTCACCAACAATCAGAACACACTAATAATGTGCCGGTCAAGGAAAAAAAAACGCCAGCTCATATCAAATTAGGAGACAACGCCTAGGACGAGGGACAAGGGTCGACCTTGTCCTGCATGCTACGCATCGGAACATAGGGTCCGAAACTGCTGCGTCTACCTCTGATGACAAATGCAATAAAAACCCAAAGCGACGAGCATCATTGTTATTGTGGGCCAGAACGGTTTAGGGGCTCCAAATGGGGTGCTAGGGGTGAGGGGGGTGTCATTGTTGTTGGTCAGTGGGCGGGTGTTTTGGAGCTGTTTGATTAATGACTGCCATTGCGGTGCTGAGTGATGAGCGGCTTTGACAGTGCGACACGACGCAGGGGGCGATGCCCGAAACGATAAGGGACTCAATGGACAAGGGCAAGAAAGGACTGGGCGGTACCCGGGCCACTTTCATGCTCATGGATGCCACTTTATTATAGTGCAAAATGGCAAAACGCCAAAACTAAGTTGCGCAAATGGAGCCGCTTTAAAGCAAGCCAGGCCGTCTGGCTATGCACGACTTGCCGATACTCCATGCCACAAAAAACGGGATCAATAGAAAATCAGCAAGATTAGAAAATACAAAAATTTTAATTTATTTTATAAATGCTGTATTATTCACCGCAAATCAATAAGTTTGCGGGCTGAAACTCAAGTCAACTCAATAAGCCGTCGGAAAATTTGTTTGGCGTTCCAGAATATAGTTTAGAAATAACCCACTTTGTTTTCCATTTTCTTTTTTTTTGGCAAATGCAAAGTGCCAATCAAAAATGTATTTAAATTGATAGCAAATATTAATTCGAACCTTTTGTAACCCTAGCTTGTCAATAGATGGTACCCTCATATTTTTCGCAATGTTTCCCATGCACTATTATGATTTTGAAAAGATACAGCGACAGCAAAAGCTAAAAACAAAATCAAGTCTTAGGGAATTCTATAGTGAGCCTAAGGTGCTATAAGCAAACAGAGAAATGAAAGATCAAAAGTGACGTGAAGAGTAGCACTGTTAATATTTTAAATGCAAATTTAAATATAAAGAATTGCACTAATATCTAATTGTGTGACTATATTCAAATGTTTGTTATACTTATTAATTATATTTTATATAACAGTTAAGCCAGAATGTGTGGAAATACCCATGACAGAAATTAAATGAAAATTAGTCGCTCAGCATGGAATACTTAAAATATATGGAATAATTGCCAGCGTGTGAAAGCTGGCCTATGGCCTTTGGCCTTTGGCCTTTGGGCTTTGCAGCTTGTTGTTCAAGATAGCATATACACGCACCAGCAGCACTATTTCGGTTGCTGCATCCGCTAAAGCGTCTAAAATGAAGCCTACTTTTAGGGCAATATTAGCCGAAACCCGCACTCGTGATGTAAAGCTTTTAACGGTTTCTGCACACACACACACAAGAGCTTTTAATTCGAAAAGCTCCCTTACCGTTTACTGTGGTAAAAACAAACCGAGCAGAAATCAGATGCCATATTTCGATTCACTTAAGCAGCTCTGCCAATAAATTGTTGGTCCCCCGAAATTAACATTTTCATCCAATATTCACGGAAAACTGTCCCTCAAATGAATTACTTAAATTTGCTTGCTTGTCATATTATGTCTGCTCAAATTTTGAGTTGCACATCCCACTGTGCATGTTTTTCTGACCAACTTTTAAGCCTTAAAAGACAAACAATGCAAAAATTTGCTATTTCAGACAGATGCTAACTTAAGTAATGCAATAGGTTATTTTCGACATGACTTGAAAACCGCTCGCTTGGGAGCCATCCCCCAACAAAACTAATTATAGCAAGTATTAGGCTGATATGCCAAATTTAATAGATTAGAATAAACAAGTAAATTAAAACAAACTAGTTTTTTGCGCTGACGATGGCTAAATACCCTTTCACAACTACATTCCCTATTGCCAACTATATCATATGACAAATATACATAGATATATGATGTCGTTTTTGGCATGAGTTGTGTAAATACCAATTTTCCGACAGATAGTTGCTATTCAGAAGTATTTCGATTTGACGTAACATAGTCATCTGTAATCGTGAGAGTCATCCATAATAAGCGTATAATAAATAATAATACTTTTTGCGAGTAGAACACGTATAGAAACACCATACACTTCGTAAATTGGTGGACTCGAAGAGAAAATATGTACACTGTAAAAAAATGCAAATTCGGTTCAAAGCTAAATCAAGTGTGTTGCAGAGAAATTGTGCATATTCAATGAACACTATTCATTCACTTCCCTGCAAATGACGACTGCGGAGAGTGTTCAAATGACAAATTATGTTGCACTTTGTGCGCAGCTACAGTAGGCACTGAGAAATTCAAAACGGAAGATGAATTGTGAGTCAATGCATTCAACACTTTCAGTCTAATATATTTTTCAAAGATACATTTCCTATTCTATTATATTTTCGGTTTAAATAGAGGCAATCAGAGGAAAAAAAATATACAATTAGTTTAACCACAAAAAAAAGTGTTTATATAATAAATAAATAAAAGTAAATGTTTATACTTTCGGAATTGATGTGTTTGCAAGTTTTATGCGCTCACTGTAGTATGTTGTATGGCCAGGATCAAGGTTATCGCGATGCGGCCTTATCAGCCATTGGGTGACGCTGTCTGGGGGCAGTGCGGGGCGTTGAGGAACTGTCATTAAGAAGTGATAATTATCAGCGTCCGCTTCAGCGTCAGCGTCAGCGTCAGCGCCAGAGCCAGATGATAGTTGAGAGCGGCGAAAGTAAGATGACGCCTCAGTTGTAAAGAGCTGGGCAAACGAGACACAAAACATCGAGACCTGCGACCATGTGGTGGACAACGCGACGAATAGCAATCAAGTGCCTCCAGCACCAACGCTTTTTGAGTGCTGCTGCTGCGGCTGAGCCTGAGGCACAAACCCTGGGCATCATCGGTGTGCCCTTTGCCAAGGGGCAGGCAAAGCAGGGCGTTGAGCTGGCGCCCGATTTGCTGCGCCAGAATAAACTGCGCCAGGTGCTGCAAAACAGCGATGGTGAGCAATAAAATCCCCCAATCAAAAATCAAAACTCAAGCCGACGATTACATATCTACCTTGCAGACCGGTGTCCACCCAACCACATATAAATTGTTATCAATTGAATATACTCGTAATATAACGTAACATTTGATTTCATTATAAATTTGAAAAAATCATTAGAATTTTCCACTTTGATCGAAGCATTAAATGTTTCCACTGAGTTTGTTTTTCATACAAGAATTCATATATGTGGTATGATGATTGTAATTTTGGCGAAATTACCTAAAAACATAAGACTCTCATAGAAACAAACAGCCAACGGATGCGGCTTTTAATGCTGATCAAGGATGTATATACTATATATAAGGGACTCGGGTCAACAATAATAGCCTCTGCAATGGTAAAAAGAAATAATTACAACAGGCGAATAGATTTTTGTTTCGAGCTTTGATTTTTTATTATATATATGTATGTTGAATACGTTACGCTTTTCGATTGACTTTATCTATTTGTTGCAGAGCGCCTGGTTATAACGGACTATGGCAATCTGCCGTATGCCGTGGATGAGACACTGCTGCAGCAGCAGCGCCAACATTATTATCACATACGAAACTATGCGGATTTCATGGCCTGCAATCTGGCGTTAATTGGCCAGGTGCAGGTGATGCTGCAGCAGAATGCACAGTTCCTGGCCATTGGCGGTGATCATGCCATCGGCTTTGGTGGGTGGTAAAACGGCTTTGCCACACAGTATCCTTGACTTTGTTTTTTTTTTTGGTTTTTTTTGGGATTTTGATTTGTGCTTGGGCTATGCTTGGGCACGTGGCAGGCTCCGTGGCGGGTCATTTGCAGCACACGCCGAACCTGTCGCTGGTGTGGATCGATGCGCACGCGGACATCAATTTGCACAGTACCTCGCAGTCGGGCAATATACATGGCATGCCCGTTTCGTTCCTGCTGGAACCGCTGCGGCCAACCTGGCAGCACGCGTCGCTCGACAAGATCGCGCCCAATTGGTGAGTGCTGCGATTCTTCATCTGCATCTGCATCTTCATCTTCATCTTCACCTTCATTACTTTTCATGTACTCTTGAGTTTTTCTTTATTAGTGTCATCGTTATCGTAATCGTTATCGTTGTAACGTTGCTTACATTTAAACACATACTTCTTGTTGTTGTTGTGGTTGTTGTTAAAAAACTTATAATCTACTTTTAGTGCTAATTTTCGGAGCTCTCTCTCTATTTTATCACAGTTCTCTTAACGTACAAAGTTTTTGATTTTTGTTTTCGATCTATAGATGTTGATTTGTTTGTTTCACATTTAACTTAATTCAGTTTTTTATTTTGCGTTGAGCTGCGTTGGGTCTCAGTCTTTGGTTTTATTTCTCATTTATCTTTTATTTGCCTCTTATGCTTGGCAACCTAATTTTTACATAACATTTTTTATTGTTATTATTGTTTGTTTTTTGTTTTTTTTTGGCAGTTTCTGCTTAATGATTTCTTTTAGGAACCTAACCATACAAATATCTTATATACGAAAAAAAAGGCAATATTGAAAGTGAATAAAATCAAAACACACTATGAGCAATGTCAAGTTAAAGAAAAACAATGATAAGAAATTTGTTTACCTCAAAATGAAATTGAAACAAAAAAATAACACAAAACAAAAATAAATAAAAATATGATTACATACATATGTATATAAATATCACTTTTTAATACTGTTTGGCATGTGCTTCATTAAAACTTAGCGTTAACTAAGAGAAACGAAATCAAATTGAAGGCAAAATGAAATTTACGAAAATATTCGAACATAAATTGTTAAGTCATTTGAACGGTTTGCGTTCTATTCAAGCTTCACAATTAATAAACTATAAATATACATATATTATTATATATATATATATGTATACTTATTTATATGTGAGTTTTGGATTGGCAAAACCAACTACAAATGAACTCAATTCACAGCTCAGCAAACCCATTATTCTTGTCTTCACGCACAAAAACAAAAACAAAAACAAAGCACAATGAATCGAGGAAAAAGTATCGAAATAAAAGTAAGAACCCACTACGTAAATCTTGATCTATTGGTTTAGTATAGATAGTATGGTGCATAATGGCTGGGAGGACGTGTTTTGGGTGATGGTGGGCGTATACTTGGCCCCCCAAACCGAGTCTATTTGGGCACACCGTTGAAACGGTGCTGGTGCTACAAAACAAATCAAATCAAATCGAAACCGAAACCGAAAACCGTAAATTTAAAAATTTCTAGCTTAAACTTAATATTAAGTCACTGGCATGTTTATTTTTTTTGTTGTTGTTTTTTTTTGTTTTTTTTTGTACATACATATAGATAATAAGTAAGTTATTACGAGTATATTTTATGTGGTTCATATAAAACTTAAAATTATTAGATCACAATAATCGATAATCCAAATCCAAAACCGATGAAAATATGATGCTAAAACGCAAAACATAAATTTTCTTCTTATTGTTTTTGTTTTTTTTTTTGTTTCTGTTCTTGCTAAGGATAAGCGTACGAGAGTCTGAGGCGGACAAACATTGATACAGAGAGGGAGAGGTGTGTTTTTATGGGAGAGAGAGAGAGAGAGAGAAACAAATAGAGTTACACTGAAAGAAATCATGATGTGTTGGCATTATATACAATACAAATACTGCACAGAATATACAAAAATACAACAAGAAATTCGAGATCATATTGAAATGTAACTAAAGACGAGAATTATTATTTTTAGCGATTCGCAAAATGATATATCGGTGTTTTTTTTTTTTGGTGGATAGTGCTTTATAGTTGTTTGCTCAGCGACATCTTGATATTGGTGGCTTGTCGTTTTGGAATCGGTATTGTGTGGCATGTACTAGACAAGTTGTGGTTTCGTTTTTATTTGGAGATCTTGATGCGTACGCTAAATCAAAATGACAACACAAAAAACATACAAACTACAACACTTTTCGGCTTGTCACACAATCCTCTCTTTCATTTGTGTGTGTCAAACCGACGCGTGTTGAAAGCGGCAGAGGTTTACAACGAAAAAAAAATTGTTTAGCTTAATATTGGTTTTCTATACAATTGTATTTTCTTCTCTTCTCATACCCTTGCAACTGTTGTGTAAGTTAATAAATACTTTTAAGCACAGAATTGTTTTTTTTTTACAATCATTTTAATTGAAAATTTCAAGAAAGTTGAGCAAATCAGACATTTATATCACATTATTCCCGAATGGGAATATTAAATTAAGTTTGGAAAGGTTTATGGCAATTTCGAAGATTATTTAAGTGTGTTAAATTGGGCAAGGATATTTCAGATTCGGCATGCCGAAAATTCAAGATTTCTTTACTTTTCGGTTTAATTTTTCGTTCTTGGGTTGTGTAGGGGGAGCATTACTTTAAAGATGTTTTATTCAAAACTTATAAGAGTTATTCATATTTGGATTTGTTTTTTGGTTTTTTTTTTTTTGCTGCGGAAACTGTAAATAAATCAAGAAAATTACAATATATAATCGTGTGTTTATAATACGAGTATGTATGCAATATGGCAATACATATGTATGTACGTATGTATGTATGTATGTGTGTATGTATGTATGTATATGGGTCGTGGGTACATGTACGTATGTGCATATGTCTGTATGTATACGTATGTACATGGCACAGGGACAGAGAATACACGCACACACACATACGAACATACAATACACTGGACAGGACTAATGATATCTACATATAAATATATAAATATATATATATATATATGTATATATATACACATGGTTACATATATACATACATGTGTATTAGGCATATGTAAATAAGTATGTAATTACAATCAATATCGAATGAATCATATATAATTATACAGTCAGTAATTATTGTGTTTTTCTTCTTTTTTGTTTGCAATTAATTAATTAACTAATTCAAGGTAAATATGTAAGTAATGTAAATGTTAAATGTCAAATTCAATTGAAAATCGAACAACAACACACGCCTGAAAATAAATCAAGAGAAAGAAACAAATTAGAAATATGCATTCGGCTCGGTTTTATCATTTTTTTCGGTTGTTTTTCGCTTATGTTTTTTTTTATGTAGTTAGCTACAATAGAAAAAAGAGTATAAAAAAACATTTTTTAAGTTAAAACTCATCATGGGCGATGTTTATTATTGAGGAAAATCAAATATTCAAATTTTTAACGCTGTACAGAGGAAAGCAAATCAAATTATATAGTATATTAGCCTCGTTAATGTTTTGGGTTATATAAGTAAGTAAGTATTAGCCGTGTTATCTCTCAGTTAGCCGCTTCTTCAACTTTGAACTTTCTTTGCTCTCTACTTACCGGAAATAAAATCTTATTAGATAAACAATAAAAATCTTGCGTCAGCTACAACAACAATGAACCAAAAGATGGGAGAGCAAAGAACGATTAGAAAATACAAGGAAATGAAAGAAAAATATATAAATGAAAACTACGATACGATTTTGTTGTTCCGTAAGATCAATTTTAAATGCATATACTAGGCATTTACACTGAGAGAAATCAATTGTGAGCTTAAACAAGGGTCAACTTGCATGAGAATTCAATCTTAAGAAGTTTCGAGATTTTTAATGTTTTTTTTTTCTTTTTTGTGGCTTACTTACACACTAAATCATAATGAACTCAAGTCGTATGTAAATACACTGCGCAAAAAAACATATACGCTTTTGTTTTATAAAAATTGTATAAACACGGAACACTTTGTTGGTATTTTGGAGACTGTAGCACAACAACTGAAACAATTTGGAGAAAAAGTGTGTGTGTGTGTGTGTGTGTGTGTATGTGTGTGTTTGGGTGTATGAGAGATAACACAAGTTACACTGTAAAAAAGAATCAACTTTCAATTATTACAAATCACAAATGTTAAACCAAAACGAACTGTAAAAAAATACTATATTCGAGTATCCTGAAAGAGCGTCGGGCGGTTGTACAACAAAGAGAGCGAGAGCGAGTGAAAGAGCGCAGAGTACAACTAAAGACAATAAAAGAAAGAGAGCAAAAGAGAGAGAGAGAAAACATAAAATAACCAAGCACAATTGGAAATGATGCAGCTGAGGCGGCTAGACAAAACTAGAGGCAGCACAGCAGTTGAAAGAGTAAAAGAGGTCACACTAAATCAAAAGAATGTAGAAAACGTTGAAGAAGACGGAAAAGAACGTAGAGGAAAGAAATGAAGTAACTGAAACACAACACAGAAATCAAGCTAAAAACGGAAGAAACGAACTGATGGTGGGGAAAAAGAAAACTTGAACTGAAGGACAAACTGAACCAAGTTTTGTGTATTTGATATGCAAAGCAAGAAAAACTCATAATCATATATTTTGCAAATACATTTATAATATTAATTTTTGGTTTTTTTTTTTTTTTTTGTTGCATTGTTTTCCATTTTTTGTTGAAATATCATTTGAAATGTTTGGATAAATATTATTAATTAATTGATATAAATATGTTAATAAAAAAATTAAATTGTTTCTTCATCAGTATCTTTGTAATCATAATCATTTTGCATGTATAATATTATACACTATATATATTTGTATATCTCGCGTATTGTGTATGTTATGCTGTTCTGGTTCGGTATTTAAAATTTTTGTTGTTTTATAGTTTGTTTATTTTTATTTTAATTTATTTTATTTTTTTCATTTATGTTTTTGGTTAAAGTTTTAGGTTCACCGTATTCTCTCGCAAGTATTTTGTGATTGAACGAACATTTTTCTTGTTTCTGTTGTTGTATAAATAAGTATACATATATATATATATATATGTATATGTGTGTATATATATATATATATATATACATAAATAATAAGCGCATATTACTATAGATTATATGTTAACTAAGCGTAAGACTAAAGCTAACTAATCATAATTTATAATCAATTCAATTAAAATCAAAGTATTCTCGTTTGCACACAAAACAAAATTGATAATATCGCATTTGGTAAAATTTGCAAGTTTTCTTCGTCCATTTTCGTTAAATCCCGGTTCATGGAATGTGCCAGAGAGAGAGACTATATATATATATATATATATATATATATATATATATCTGTGTGTGTGTGTGTGAATCTGTGTGTGTGGTCGTGTGTTTTGTTGACAGTAAAGGGAATTAACAAATTAAATTACAACTAAGTACGGCCGCGATTTTGACTAGGCACGCTTCCAAAATGAATACGTGTGTGTGTGTGTTGTATAGGAATGTTCCGAGCTTTTGAGATCATTAAGTTTCTGGCTTGACTAGCTGGCCATATATATAAAGAGCATAAATATATATGCTCTTGGGGCTCAGACCACCATATCTGTGGGTTGTGTTACTCTGTGTGTAGGACTGGATAGGGGGGACTGTGAGGCAGGGCACACATTGAACGTTTAAGAATGGGATGGGCAAAGAGACAAAAGGATAAAGTATAAAGTATGGAAGAGAAATAAACCGAAAAATAACATAGATGATGCAAGAGAAACAAAAACAAAAAAATTAAAACAAAAACGATAAAATTATGCAAAAATTTATCAAGTGTTTTTATTGAAAAATTATTATTATTGCTGCTGCTGCTTGTTCTGGGCGAATCAATCAATCAAATTATAAAAATCATAAAATTAAACATAAATTTAATGAGTAATAAACATAATCATAAAAAAATCGAAAGAAATTCATCGAAAGGAAACAAAAATTATCTAAAAAAAAAATAAACACACTTTGAATACACAAATTTCTCCCTTAACATCATATTAGATACGTATCTACATATAATATTCGCCGGCTACGATTTGTGTGTATATGTATATATATAAATGTGTGTAGGGTATACAAAAATTATAATTTAAAATCAAAAACAAATACATAAATGTTTAAAGTTAATCAAAAAAAAATTAAAAGAAAAATAACTGAAGAAATCAAATTAGAATTTTTTTTTCATTTTGTAAAACACCAAAGCAAGTATGGCTCTTAGAGAGAGAGAGAGAGAGAGAGAGAGAGAGAGAGAGAGAGAGAGAGAGAGAGAGACAGAGAGTGAGTGTGTATGTGTATATTTGATAAAGAGAGCGGGAGATCTGGCAGTGCCACCGCTGCTGTAGGTGTGGGTGGGTGTGTTAAGTGTGTGAGATTGCGCTCATCTCTGTTGCAACAGTCGCACTGCGCTCTCTTTTGTATGCTTCGTTTAAATCAAAATATTTCGTTTTATCTTTGAATTTAAATTAATTATAAAATACAATAAATAATATTCATATTTTTCTTGTTTGTTTTTTGTTGTTTTTTTTTTGTTTCTGTTGTTGTTTGCTTTGTTTTTCATTTTTTCTCTTTTTTTTTGTTTTGCACTTAAAGTTTACGAAAAAATTAAATATATTTCATAGTTACATATAAATATATATATCAAATTTGCTTAATGCGAAAATTACAGGAAAAAATAATTGTTATATTGTTGTTGTATAATAATATATTAATATATTTAAGTTGCATAAACATAAATGATTCTTTCGCTTCAATTACTCATTGAGTTTCATTTACTTTTTTTTGTTTTCGTTTTTTTTTTTACTTAAGGAAATTATAATTGTAATTTAGCTGAGATGCATGTTTTGTTATTGTTGTTGTTACTGCTGCTACTGCATTTAAAAACTATTGCACAGTATAAGAATTACATAATATTTATATAAAAAAAAGGAAAATAATATAGTTTGACAAATAAATTAAACAAAATCAAGTACATAATTTCACTTATTGAGTAAAGTTTTTTTCTTCATTTCATTGTTTTTTTTTTCTTTTTGTTTTTTTTTTGCTCTTTGCTCTCAGCTATACGAATACATACATGAACATGTACATAAGCATAAACATAAATTTCAGTTGCATGCAGAAAGCAAAAAATAAAAAAAAAATCGCTCGCTCTCTTTGCTTTTTGCGTACACGTTTTTCGTTCGCCCTCTTTCTATGAAGAACTTAGTACAGTTACGACAGGGCATACATAACTATAGAGAAACTAAATCTTTGGATATTTTATTATAAAAAAATGAGAAAGAATTATTAAATAAATTATAATTTCGCGTAGTTTCAATGTGCTTTTTGTGAGTAAATATCAAAAAAAAAAAAGAAAAAAAATTAAATTTGCAAGAAAGTTATTTTTTAAGTTGGCGCGCTCAATTTTGCTATGCTTAAATTTTAGCTAGAATTTAAGTGTATTTTTGTGTTTTTTTTTATAGTATTTATAGTATTTTTTGAAGGAGTTTCTAAGCTGGATCGCAACTTTGTATAGCTGATCAACATGCGTTGTTTTGGGATTTTCATTCTTTTCTTTGCTATATGGTAGTTTTTATGGTATGTTTTAATTAGAATATAGTTTATAAATTTGTATTATTCATACTGTATATTGAAAATATTTTTTATTTTTGCCTACATTTGTTGACTCTTTTCAAGTTTTTTGTTTTTGTTTTTTTCTTTTTCATTTTTTTGTCGCGTTTGCCTCTTCTTCTTCATTATCTTCTTCCTTTTCTACTTCAGTTTGCTGACTAGATTTCTTGTTGCAAATTTTGTTCAAACAAAAAATTGTATTAAAAAAAAAATTATAATAATAATTATGAATATGTTTATACATAAGCAATTTCCTTTGCACTTGTATCATTTTCATAACTTTTTTCATTTTGTTTTTGTTGCTTTTGCTAAGGATCTTTTTTTAAGGTATTCTTTTCGCATGTGTGTGTGTGTGTGTGTGTGTGTGTGTGTGTATGTGTTTGAACTTAAATAGTTGACATAAAGTAATTGTAACTAGACATATATATTGTACCTACTGTAAAGAAAAATCATCATTGAAAGTAATATGAATATATATGTATATGTTGATTGGTTTTCGTACATAATAATAAAATCAGAAACATGTTAGATAAAGTATATAAGTATCTTTCATTTGATATACAATAAATAAATATGCATGGCTCTAATTAACTACGAGCGCTCATTTTTTTTTTTAATATTTTCAAATACAAAGAAACAAAGAAATCATACAAAACTTATAGATATATAAATATTTACCGAATCCAATTGAAAATTAAACTTTTTGAATATAATATTAATTCGCAAAATGAAGCCAAAAATCGAATTTATTTTTTGTGTTAAATTGAAAAAAGAGTTTTAACTTATAAAGAAAAGAGTACAGATCATAATGTGTAGGGGAGATGGGGGACAAGGGATCGGCAATGAAACGATTCAAGTTATTGGAAACAACAGTTTTTCAACCATTCAGCCCGGTACGGTATTGGTACTGGTAGTGTACTGTACTTTAATGTACTGCACTGTTTTGTACTGTACCACAGTGTACTATTCTCTACCATATACTGTACTGAACTTGATAATATGGTACACTACCATTACTGTACTCAGAAGTACTGCGGATGGTGGTGTACCATACCAGAGTGCAAAACCTATCGTCTCAAACGGTACTCTTTCGTTAACTTGTAATATTTTTTTTAGTTTTTCTTTGTCGTTTTAACAAAAAGATCACTTACATAGCTAGAAAAACGCTTTGCTAATGCTGTCATTTTGGTTTTTTTTTTATATTTTGTTTTTTTTTCAGTTGTTAAACTTTTCTGACATATAAAAAATGTTCCGGTTGTTCATCTTGTTCTTGTTTTTAGTTAACTGAGTTTTTGTGCTACGCTTTTTTAAACGCTAAAAATGTTTGCAAATGGTTTTAACGCTGCTTACTTGCTGGCTTGAACTATACATTATATAAAGTACATAAGGTATATATATATATATATATATATATACATACATGTAATAATATATATACATATACATATATTTATATATATTATAGTATAATATTCACTAACAATTATTTACTTTAGTAAAACGTTTCAAATTTGCGCATAAATTATTGTATTACTTTCGCATTTTCATTCATTACTTGACTTTCCTTTATTTTATTCTTTGTTGCTTTATGTTGCACACTTGTCCCAAAATTTCTAGCTGCTTACGTGAATCTATTTAAGTGTGTGTGTGTGTGTGTGTGCGAGTCGGAAGTTAGTTTTGTTTGAAATTTTCGCTTGGCTTTCGTTTCGTTTAATATATGTAAAAAACAAACACAAAACATTAAAATGTATATAAATATATATATATATATATATATATATATATACGGATGCATATATGTGTATGTATGTATTGTATATATATAATAATTATTAATTTCATACATATTTTTTTTGTTTTTGTTTCATTTTGTAATACTGTAGCAGCCTCCTTGTGTTTATATGCATTTTATGGGTTTCTTTTAAATACTTCTTTGTAAGCCTTGTCGAAATAAAAGAGAAGAAAAAAAACAAACAGACTAAAACTAACGTCCGTGACTCAAAACTGAGGAAAAAAAATATATATATATATATCGAAAATGTTTAAGCTTGTTTCTCTCACTTTTCGTTTGCTATGCTATTTTTCCTTATTTTTCTTTTCTTTTTTTGTTTTTTTTTTGTTTTGGTATTCGTTTTGTTGTAGAAAAATTGGAGTGTAATTAACAGCTTTGGGTTTTTGTTTGTCATTTTGTTACTGGAAGATTTCTTTGCTGCTTACTTAGTTATAATTTTAAAAAATTGTTTTTGTGTTTCGTTTTTGTTTTCTTTTTGCTAGGTTAATTTCTTTTAGTTAAATCTCATTATTTTTGTTTTGTAGATTTCTTTGTTTGTTTTTTATTGTTTTCTTTTCATTTTTTTTTATTTATTATTTTTTTTTGCTTTGCGACTAATTTGACTGCGGCTGCAATTGGATTTTTGTCCCTGTCCGGGCGCCCAATAGGGACAGCCAGAAGTTTATCTTCTTTTCCATTTCTCGTGTCTACCAAATATATATATTGCATTCGACACACGTTTTTTCATTTTTTTTTTAAATATTTGTTTAGGTTAGTTTTGGTTTTTTGTTTTTTGCTTTTTGTTTTACTTAAATGCTAAGAAGAATTTCGCTATTGCAACGGCCGACATTTGTAGCCGCCGTTTTCTTTTCATTTTTTTTTTTTTTGGTTTTCTTTTTCGTTGTTTAGACGCGTTTTGAAGCCAAAGGACACGCCACACAAAAAGGATGTCTTGTCTGGTTGCATGGTTTCATGACGTATGTGTCTCTCGGTGTGTATAGTGTGTGTAATGTGTGTAGTGTGTGTGTGTGTGTGTTAAACACATACATTTTTGTTGCGCTTAGTTACCATTTAGTCCATGCATATTTATATATGTATATAAGTGAGTTCTGTGTGTGTGTTTGTGGGTGAGTGTATAAACTAGATAAGTGTGTGTGTTCCTTGGTGTTGTATATTTTTTTTTTTGGGGAGCAATGGATGTTGTTATTTGTGGTGGGGGCGGGGGAGGAGGTGGCGAGGGGCAGTGCGGGCAACACTTTACTTGGCCTTATTGGTCTTGAAGCTGACCTGCAGCACACGATTGCCCATAGTATAGCCATTGAGGGCACGTATGGCCATTGCTGCCTCATCATAATTGGTCATGGACACAAATCCATAGCCTTTGCACTGATTCGTTGTGGGATCCTTAACGATCTTCACCGATTGCACAGCGCCAAAGGGCCCAAACAATTGCCAGAGGGCCGCCTCTTCCGTTTCGGGCGCCAAATTATATATAAATATTGGATATGCCCCACCCGGTCCGCTGGCCAATGTTGTCGCTGCCGCCGCAGCAGCACCCAAGCCATTTGGCAACATCACATCCAACATATCACCGGCCATCGGTGAGAAGCGTGCCAGTCCCTTATTAACTGGCGTATGCATTGCGCCGCCAATGCGTCGCACCAGCTGCGGATTGAGAAATGCGGGCAGTTGCGGCTGGATGATCTTGCTGGTGCTGCCCGGTGTATTTGAGAATTTGACAACGATCGGATCGGTGCAGCTGCTGGGCGTTGTACCATTCAGTGCGATTATCGCACGAGTCGCCTCCTCACGCTTATCGAATCGAATGAAGCCGACACCTTTGGTCTGTGTATCGTTGCCGGCATTTTGAAGAATGCGCGATGTGATGATCGCACCGAACGGCGCGAATATTGCCTCCAACTCCTGTTGGGTCATCGTCTTTGGCAGTCCCGACACATACAGATTGGCACCCTTGATCGCATCCGATGAGGGTCGGGCAAACGATACCTTTATGGTCTTATTTTGCAAACGGAGACCGTTGAGCACATTGACCGCCTGTTCGGCATCCTGGGGTCGCACATAGTTGACAAAGCCATAGCCAAGACTTTGACCCTTGCTGGGCGCTTGCGGATTCAATGGATCAATGTAGACCTGCGACTTATCACGTATCAATTTAACCGACTCAATTTCGCCAACGCTGCTGAATAGCGAACGAATCTCATCCTCTGTCATCGTTTGCGGCAAATAGTTGACAATTAGATTTGTGCGAGTCTCTGTGCTGCCATTGCTGCCGTTTTGGGCGCCGCCCGTGTTGCCATTTGTGTTTGCCTGCTGGACTTGCTGTTGCACTTGCTGCTGCACCTGCTGTTGCACCTGCGCTTGCTGCGCTTGCTGCTGCTGTTGCACCACTTGCTGCTGCTGTTGTTGCTGCTGCTGCTGCTGTTGCACGGCGACAACTGCTTGCTGTACTTGCTGCTGCTGTTGCACCACTTGCTGCTGCTGTTGTTGTTGCTGCTGTTGCACAACCGCTTGCTGTACGACCGCCTGCTGTTGCTGTTGCAATTGTTGTGTGACAGCCGCTGCGGCAGCAGCAACCGCTTGCTGTGTTTGCTGCTGCTGCACTTGCAATATCGCCTGCTGTACCTGTTGCTGCTGCTGCTGCAGCTGGGCGGCGGCGGCAACAGCCGCTGCACTCTGCACGGGCGCCGCCGCCGCATTTGTGGCAGCAACTGCTGCGGCCGCTGCCGCATTTTGCATTAGTTGCGCTTGTGTATCAACGCCAGTGGCGCCCGTATTTGCCATCATAAAGTCCACTTTGATGGTTGTTGTTGAGTTGTTGTTGAATTGTTTCAAGTTGTTCAGAAGGAGGCCAACGCAGGCGCAGCACATGAAATATAATAAAGATTTGATGTCAAGATTAAACCATTTGCTAGATGTGTTAGTAAAATTCTTGGCTCATTTCAAATGGTTACTTTTTGTGTGTGTTAGTTTCAATTAAATCTACCCCTATATATATATATATATATATATATATATCGTACAGAACAACAAACTAAAAATTGTTGATTATTGACAAAACTAGGTTTATGTATTTTTTTGGAAACAAAATTATTAACAATTTTGAGTATTTAGTATTTCTTGAATTATTGTTTTTAATAATTTTTTTGCATAACTGTTTTTTGTGTGGCTAAGATCCAACGTATTCAACATTTTTTAACATACATCTTTAATATATTTAGTTAATTTTAAACTTAATATTTAAACAGCAATCCTTTCGTGATTCTAGTCAGGTTTCGTTTGGTCAGTAGTTAGTTAACGGTTAGTTGAAACTTTTGCTCATTTTAACGAGCAACTTTCGTTCAAAACTTACTTTTTTCCTTTGCACGCACACACACACACAGACAAGACGAGAGATTAAGAATAAGACAGAGAGAGAGAGAGAGAGAGAGAGAGAGATGTGATTGGAATTGGAACTTAGAATTACAGACACAGACAAAAACCACTCAGCAAACACACACACTGTGACACACACACACACACAACACACCTAGAACTGCGTGTAGGCGTACGTGGAGAGAGCGAGAGCGAGAGCGAGAGAGCGCGTTTGTATTGTGGTGAAGGTTTGCTTGTGCGATGAGCTTTTCTTTTTCTTTTATTTGTATTTTCTTTTTTTTTTTAATATGTCGTTGCCGCTGCGAGACCCGCTACGTCGCAAGCACGCGATGCTACTGAGCGCAGGTCCTTGCAATGCTTTCGTGCTATGCTGGCGTTAACATCACTCTCACTCTCTCTCCTCTCTCTTTCTCTGTCTTTCTCGCCCGTTCCCTGCTCCTGCTCCTGTCGTTAACATGACTGTTGTTGTAGTTGTCGTTCGATATTGTAACAAAGCACGCGTACCCGGCCAAACCCAGTTATGTAATACATACACACAAACACACACACACATGCATACACGCACAGAGCGACAGGCAACGAACTCTGCCCGCAGCAGCAGCAGGACATACCCCTTGTGAAAGAAAAGAAACAAAAAGCCGAAAAGCAAAATATGTTGAAAACTAAAAATGAGCATCCCCCATGTTCGTTGATGCGCGGAGCAGGAGCAACGCTAGCCACCCGCCCAACGAGACGAGAGTAGCAACCCTTAAGGGCCAAAAAAAAAACAAGTTGTAATAATTCTTTTGCAAAAATACAATACAATACGAAAGCTTGGCACTGCTAAGGGTTAAATCAAGCGGCGCAAACAATGCCACCCCCTTTTCGCTTTGAAAACAACAGACTAAACTGTGCATCATGCATGTGAGTTTTGAACAGTCTGGCAACACTGCTGCTGCTGCATGATCTGTGAACTTGCACTCTGGGTGGATGTTGTTCGCTGTTAACTGCTAAATGTTAACCGTTGGCTGCGTCACTTTGGCACGACACACGCGAGTCAAAAGGTCAAATGAAAACTAACATACACACACGCACACACACAAATAATTATGTATATACATACACACATTCGCACGCCCACACGCCGAAAAAGCGGAGCGGGTCTCTCTCTAAATTTCGTTGACAGCCGAGATTAGAACATGGGTGGAAGAGACTCTCTCCTTCATCCTTTCCACTACACAAACACATACACACACAAATACACAGTTACAGATATGTATATATTTGTTATATATGTATTTATTAAATACTCACTTGGTTCTGTTAAAAAGTTGCTGTTTTATGTTGTTTGCCAAATTGATTTGAATTTGATTTGATGGCCGTTAAATACGCGCGCGCGCTCCTCACGCCGCTAATCCTCCTTTCCTTTCCTCTTGTTCACTTCTTATGTACTCAACCTGAGCAATGTGGGTTTGCCTCAATTTATTGCAGTAGATGTTCCTTTTTGAGTTCCGTTTTGTTGTTTGGCTAAATAATTGCGGCTAGTTTGGATCTAATAATTAAACAATCGCCGACGTTGTATCGTCGTCTTCGTCGTCTATTGTTGTTGTTGTATGAAAAAGAATGTGGATAAAAACAAAAACAAAAAAAGCGGTAAATTTGTCTGCTCGTCTGTGGCATTGGGCGTTGCTGTTATCGTATTTATCGATTATATCGATTTTTCCCAAATCCCAATCTGTCACTACAAGCACATTTACAGCAACAACAGCAGCAACGCATCAATTTTAGCAAATCTATGTATGTATATATATACATATATTTACATATATATATATATATATATATATGTGTGTGTGTGTATTTCCATATGCATGTTTCATGTGTGTATTCATATTTTATTATTTAAAACAAAACGACGCTGTTCTTTTTTGTATTTCATTGTTACACAATTTCTGACATTGTATGTGTTGCTGCTGCTGTTATTGTTGTTGTAATTTTGCATTTGTTTTTATTGTGTATTTGTTCAATAATACTGATTATTATAACAGTATCTCTCAGTTTTTGCTGCTGCGTCTCCTCTGACACTGTGCTAATTTACGACGAACGCTATTCGGATGAGACAGAGCGAGAGAGAGGGAGAGCGGAAAGAGCGACCCACCGACCGCCCTCACCTCTCGCTCTTGCTCCCTTTCTACATAGAATGTCTGTATTTTGTTGTTGTTGTTTATATGCAAACACACACACACGCATGCATACATACATATGTATGTTTTTAACTAGCGCGCATATATTTGACCACATATGCACATATACACATACATGTTTGCTCACACACAGACGCACTTAGTATCTATAAGTTGTTTTTTTTTTGTTGCTAGACATTGCGCTTATTAAATTAAAACACGCGCTGTTTCTGTTATTGTTTCTGTGGTGTATGTTGTTGTTCTTGCTTAATTTGAAAACAACAAAATACGAAAAAAAAAAATTAATATTGAATTGTTCACTGCTGCTGGCGCGTTTGTTATTACTCTCTTTTTCCTGTGCTGTGTTGAATTGTTCTAATTTGTATTTCCGCGCAATTCTCTGTTCTTCGCACAACTTTTTTGTTTAGCTCAGGCTCAGTGTTGCTGTGGCAACCAAACACTACGATCTAGCCAACAATACAAATACTAATTAATTTTAGGCAACAAACAAATTCAACTACAATTAAAGTTTTCTTTTATTAGTTTATACAAATAAATGTCTTTTTTTAGTTTATTTATCGCAGCCGGCTTTTTGTTTTTTTTTTAGTTCTTCCATTGCAGTCAAATCAAATGTGTTTCTACTACTATTTCGTTGCTATTGTTGTTGTTGTCGGCGGCGTACAATGCTCCTTCTCCTGCACATAAAATCAATATGCTAGCTGCGCCGTTTCTGTCGCTCATACACACACACATGCACAGACAGCAACACACACACAGCGCTCATTTTACAGATACACATCACAGAGAGTCGACTGAGCGACAACATTTTGCAGTAGATTTTAACGCACAACTATTAATACTACTACTATTTTGCGTCGTTTTGCCCAGCACTGGCTGGCAGCACTCCCCTTCCCAGCACCGATCATTGTTCGCCTCTCTTTTGAGTTTGTTGAACTGTTTGTAGCTTTACGTCTGTCTACGTTTTTTTTTATACCCATTGCATATTGTAATTTTGCGTTTTAGCATACATGATCAAATTGTTTCACACAAACACACAGGTACCAACTCGAAAGCAAAAACAAAAAAAATATACATACATACATAAGTGTATGTAAATGCATGCATGTATGTATATATGTACGTATGTAATTGCACAATTATGCAGCGCGTAGCGAACGTTTGGCAATTTCCGTAGAATTCTTTTTTGTTTTTTCGTTACTCTTACGTTTTGTTGCGGCTGCTACTGTTGTTGATATTTGTTATTTTATTTTGTATTTTTTTTTATTTTGGTTGTTCCTGCACTTTACGTAGTTTTCTATGGCAATGCTTGTATTTTTGTGTATTTTCAACAATTGTAAACGGTTGTGGTCGTTAGTACTTTTTCGAAAAAAAAAATAAAAAATCAATTGCAAAACTGAACTGAGCACACGAGAGCTGAGGCAGCGCACACGAGCGTTCAAACGTACTGCGGCGTACAACGTCTAGCGTGGAAATAAAATGCCGCGAACACAAACGCAAACCTAGCTACCCTCGTCGACATACGTTGTCTCTATGCCTGCATGTGTGCGTGCGTGCGTGTGTATGCGTGTATATGTGTGTGTATGTGCAAACGCGATTGTTATGTGTGCGTATGTATGTAATTTTAACAGAGTCAGATTTGGGAGAGCGTCAGTGAGAGCATGAGAGAATGATCGTTTTGTTTATATTTTTCCTACATTGCTTGCGTTTCTCACTCTCTCTTGCGTTTTTTCAGGTATTCCACTCCTGTGTGAAAATCAACTCCGTCTTCGATAAATTGGGTGCCCATTGATGTTTGGTGATTTGTTTTGTCGGGAGACAAATCGATCAGATCGTTCGTTGAGTGTACAAATTTACAATTCTTAACGAAAACTTAACAAACAATTCAAAATTAAACGCCATAAAATCGCATGATTTGCTTTAAAAAAAATAGCTGCGATATGTAAGTATGCATGTCTGGAAAGCAAAATGCCTGATCTCCGTATTATGGAGATCGTGATCTCTGTATCATGTTAACAGCCATCAAAAGAGTCTTGCATGACACAGTTAATAAAAGTGTGGCCAGAATATTGCAAGCGTCATCGCTAATAGAGAATGGCAAAATTTCGTTTCTAATTTGAAATTTTAAGTTGTGCAAAAGTTGCAAACATTTTGTAGAGTTTGTGTGTGTTTTTTTATAAGATGAGATGAGGTCGACAACCGTTTTATGATGCTCTTTGCATGCTGGAGCTTGCTCTAGCTCTCGCTTGCTTTCTCTTTACATGCACATTATCCTTGAAGGGCTGTTCGCTTGACTTGTGTGCGTGTGTGTGTGGTGTGTGTGTGTGTGCGTGTGCAGTGCAACCACCAACGCCGGGGTGGTTTCTATACAGCATACACCCCCCATTTGCGCCTATCTGGCGACTTTTATAGAGGGTTTTTTTTTGGCATGCGTGCGTGTGCTTAATTGTGCTTGTATTCAGCATGTGTGCGTGTGTGTGTGCGTGTGTGCGTGTGTGCGTGTCATGTGCTTGCTTCCTGTTGTTCTGCTGCCCACCGGTTTCATGTGCTGATTTTTATGTTTCAAGAACATTACAAATATGCCGACGGCGTCGCCGCCTGTCTGTTCCAATTTACACAGAGTGAACACATTGTTATTGCTGCTGCTGTTGTTGTTCTTGTTGTTGTTGCTGTTGCTACTCGCAAAAACCGAAAAAGTAACTCAACGTTTTTTTTTGTTTTACCGGGGTGGTTCTTGGATTTTTTGATGAGATTTGGGTTGCCAGACCGGTAAGTCTAAGCCCAAAAGGGTGGGGGGGAGGGTAATGGCCAGACGAGACAGATCGGCGACGCGCAAGTGTTTGAGAGTTGCCACATATCCTTCGCATGATAAGAATAATTTATGCAACTATACACACGCACACACACACACACACATACATACATCAATGTAATAAAGTCGAGCAAGAAAAGCTAGTTTTTTAAGGGAGCTAAAAATGATGCAATGAAAAGGAAATCAAAACTTTTTTATTTTTTCATTTATTTCTACTTTTTGCCGCTTGTAAATCGCTCTTTTATTCATAATAAATAAGATTTACTCTTATTTTACAACTAAAATAAAAAAATGGATTAAACTAAATTAAAACACATATTGAAAGTAAATGAATAAGAAAGAAACATAGAAATATATAGCTTATCTATTAAAAATGTATATTGTGATATTATATGCAAACAGTAAAATAACTTGAGGACTTGGCGAAAATTGCTAGATATTTGTATTTGTTATCTAATATTCAATATCGCTTATCAAATAGCAATAAGTAAAGCAGAAGAAGAATAAGAAAAACTTTCCAAAGCGCGCCATTTTCTTTAACATTTTCTGAAAAGCAGCAGAGGAAAAAAAGACGAAATTGGCAACACTGTCTGCCAATGAAGGAAAAACGTTGCCAGCAAAAATGGGGGCTGGCGATTAGCTCATCACACAAAGACACACACACACATACATACATACATGTGTGTACATGTGAATGTGTTTGTGCACATATATATTTATAGCGATAAGTTTTTGTGATAATAATTAATTTGCGGCAACTTCTGTTTTTGCTGACGCATGCTCCTCAGGTATGTATAAATTGGGTTGTCTATCTAACTAACGGCTCACGTGCTCGGCTCGCTCTTTCTCTCTCTCCCACTCTCTCTCTCTCCTCTCATTCTTTCTCTCTCCCTCACGCTTTCTCTCTTGTTTCGCCGCGAGGTATGCAACACATTTGATAAATTTCAAAATGGGCAACGACTTTGGGAAAAGGACTCGGTACACGGGAGCATGTCTAATCCTTTTGGATTTGGTGAAAATAAAACAGAAGAAGAACAACAACAGCAGCAGGATTAAAAATGCAAGGATGACAAAAACAAAAGCCAGCATTTTATTTATGTATTTTTTTTTATGTTGTTCGGCTTTTCACCCTTAACCGATTTTTGTATTTACGATAAACAAGAAACAGCAACACCAACAACAGCAATTGTATCAGCCAGGCTGGAAACGGTAGCAGGATCAGAACTGGTGATTCATTCAACCCCCAACGAACCGCGATGCCAGAGTTTTCCTTTTGGGGCGACAGTCTGCGTTTACATGTTATATATATATATATATATATATATATATATATGTAATGACCCTTGCACGTCTCGCTGCACAGCCCTGCGATCGACAGATGCACTTTTTACCCCAAACCTAATAATAATAATAATCACACAAATTACCATAAGACACCGAGCGGAGAAAGAGAGAGAGAGTTTTTCGCTCTGAGATCGCTGAGGGTGAGAGTTTCAGTGAGAGGGGGTGAAGCAGAGGGAAGCAGGATATGCTGTCTTGCCATTTTAATTGTGGCATGTGTTTCCGTTGTTGCTGCTTTATGTTTTTCTCTTAAAAACGCCACAGTTCAGTGCTCAATGTCGAGTCCTTGCCACACCTGGCCTACTAATCAGCATCTGACTGCTGTCCCTCATCCTTGAATTCTATGCTCGCATTTGAGTCATTCAAATATACAATAAGTAACCGCAAAACCTCAAAAGTTGTACTAGAAAGATTGCCTTAACTTAACCTTTTAGTATTTTTGTCTAATTGCGTTTTTCTGGGGTTTCCCAATTGTTTTACTTTTTATGTTTCAATAATTATGTGCATTTTACGCTTTTTTCAAATGTGAATTCTTTCTTGATTTTAGTCTGGCTTACTAGTGTGTTGTACTAAAAACGATTCTTCAACTTAATTTTTGAGTATTATTGGGATTTTTCTGGGTTTTCCCAGTGCTTGGAAAGTTTTACTTTTAACATTTATTTTTATTACATTTATTTTATTTAATTTATCAATGAAGTGAATAGTACACAAATATTAATATAAATCATAAATATAAATATATATATAATATATATTTATATATATATTTATATTTATATTAGAAAAAGGCATCGCTTCACAGCTGTTGTGGCTAATTCTCTAACTACTAAATTATTTCTCACACGCTAAATGACTCTATTCGTATTATTATTTTATTTTTTTGTCTATTTTTGTGACTCATTTCAGTTTGCCAAAGGATCAATTGGTTTACATTGGCTTGCGGGACATTGACCCCTACGAGGCGTTCATATTGAATAAGTTTGGAATACGCCACTATGCCATGGATGTAAGTAGAAAATAGGTATAAAAACATATATTCATATGTGTGTATATATATATATATATATATATATATATACAAATACATATGCACATGTGTTCTTTTGTGGCTGCTGTTGTAAAAATTGTAAAATTCCGGTTTTGCAGCAGGATCAAATAACGATCGTGCGTGACAGCCTCAACAGAATTACAATAGTTCAATGTGTGTGTGACTCTGTGTGTGTGTGTGTGTGTGTCTGTTGTAAGTGCAAGCTTGGCATTTATAGGGGTTGTCAAGCGAGAGAGAGAGTGAGAGAAATCGAATCTAGTTGCACCCTTCTGCAGCCAAAGGCAAAGTTACAGAATACTCCCTAGCAGCAACATTCGGCGACCCAATCCTCCCTCCCTTCTAGCATATATCCATATCCATGTATCCCTCCCAGGCAGCCAGACAGCCTTGTTACATTTAGCGCCTGCAACATCCGATCGCGCAGGGTGGGTTGCTTGCTTGCCATTCATGCAACGCTTGCAACGTGCTTGGCCACATCCGGCTGTGCCTGGTTGTTGCCCAGCTATTATTTATGGCTCGTGCAAAATCGACATCTGTTGAAAAATGGTTTAATGGTCTTACGGAGCTGCCAAATTTATTATAGCTCATTAGTTCGATCCAAATATGCGCGGCACACAAATCGTTCGTTGTCGTCGTCACCGTCGTCGTTGTCAGCTGTACTTTACTTCTATTTTTTTGGTTGCTTTCTTTCTATTTAAATAATGCGATTATTGGTCGCCATTTGCATTTTTGCCCAGGCGCCATATTCCGTTTGCTTATCAGACGTCCGACGAAGTCCACCAATCGCGGCTTAGACACTTTGCAAAGCTTTCGATACCGTTACAGCCGCTGCAAGGCTTTTGTGTGAGTTAGCGAGGGGTACTCAAACTTTTTGCCAACAAATAAATAGATAGCATTTAAGAACCAATATCACTTTTTCTTAGCTTAGAAAAATTCTAGCACTTTAAAACTACTCTTTTCCATTGAAATAATCGCTCGAAACAACTCGGAGCCTTATCATATGTCTCATATATATTATCTTAAGCCAAAAATTGTTAGTGGACCAAAAGCGACGTTTTGCCAGAAGATGCACGGCTTTTGGGTAGGTTAGCTTTTTCGAGGGGTACTCAAACTTGTTGCCAAAAAAATATGTCATTTAAGAACCAATTTAATTTTTTGTTAGTCTTCTACAAGCTGACAAATAAATCCACCGTTTTCGAATTACTTGCTTCCATTGAAAGAATCGACGGAAAAAACTCGAATATCAAATATCAGTTCAGATATATTACTTTAAGTCCAAAAAGCAAAGTTTTCCAGTTTAACATTTTTTATTGGCTTGGCTTTTAGTCTATCGATCGTGTGGGCGTGCCCAAGATCATTGAGATGACGCTGGATGCACTGAATCCGCGGAACAAGATCCATGTGAGTTTCGATATCGATGCGCTGGACAGCAATGTGGCACCGAGTACGGGCACTGCGGTCCGCGGTGGCTTAACCCTGAGAGAGGGCATCAGCATTGTGGAGGCGCTGCGTGATACGAAACGTGTGCAGGGCATGGATCTGGTCGAGATCAATCCGAAGCTGGGCAGCGAACATGATGTGCGCACCACAGTTGAATCCGGCCTGGAAATACTCAAGAGCATGTTCGGCTATAGACGATCCGGTGCGCGCATCTACAGCAATCTGGACACGGGCATACTGGGACACGAGCACTAATCGATATATTATCTATATAGTATATATTGTGTATTGCAGAATTCGGAAAGTCCAATTAAAATATTACTTTTAATTTAACATTTTTCTTTCTTTTTCTTTTTTAAATATCTTTTACACTGATAGTTGCAGCATATTTTTTCTTTCCTTTTTTAACTTACCTTTTAATTCATGGGGGATTAGAGAGAGAGAAATTAACTCGTTCTAGTCTGTGAGCGAATATATACGCATATCTATAGCGTTTATATATATGTGTATTTATATTGCGTATATATATATACATTCATGTGAATTTATGTATGTACAGTTTTGTTTTGTTTTTGGCTTAGTGTAAATTATGTTTAGGCAGCGATTGCCTTTTGCGGCGTAATATTAAAAATAGATTTTGGATTTGATTTTAACGGAGATTACGTTTGACGCTAACTGGCCATTTCTGGCCCGGGGTCTAGCGCTACATGTCAGACTTGGGAGCAGCCGTCGGCAGATATGCCGATATATCCACGTTGGCCATCAGATTGGCGGCATTCAGCAGTTCGTTGACTGGCATCGGCATCGGCATCGTTGGCGCCATCGCTGGACTGCTGGCTACGCTGATTCCTGTTGGAGGCGCCGTCGCAGCCTGTGGCAGCCGCTGGTAAAGCTGCGGCGCAAAAGTGTTCAGCAGGCGACGTTGCAAGCCCAAAAGGAGCGCATTTACAGCGCCCGAAATTACAATGATGCCCGATATAATCGAGCAGAGCCGTATGACAAAGGTGAGGAAATAGTCACGATCGTGACTAATGACTACCTTCAAGGCGGACCAGTCGTACTTGAAATATATGCCCGGAGAACCATACGAGTTGCGCTCGGAGTCTGTAAGTGATTCGAGACAAGAGATTCGATTAGATTCACAATTAAGAATAATTTGTTAGCCTGAAGATTGAGAATTTGAATTAAGACTGTGTGTTTCCAATTTTCTAAGGCATTGCTTTAAAAGTCGACAAAGCTTTGGATACAATCCTGACTTATTTCTAGACTTGGTATATGTGTGCAAAAAGATATTAGTTTCATCAAGATAGTTATTAAAACTAAGAGACTCGTTCGTATAAAATCAGACAGATTATCCGAATTAAGAATCGACATACGACGTGATTTCAATTATAATAAATACTCGTATGTGTTGGCAATGCAACATGCCACATGCAACTTGTTACTTGTTACTTGCCCAGTTTGCGAACGTTCTCGGTGACGGCGTATTGGAATGTGCTGACCGTGCTAAACGTTTGCTGAATCTCCGTGGGCACCACCTTTATGAAATACTGCACTGTGGTGGCCTCCTCGGTGATGGTGGTCTCATCGCCCTCCAGCGGCTGGACGATGCGTCGCGAGTACTGGCCAAAGCTGAGGCGATTGATGCGATGCGTGAAGTTGGCGGGCATGCGCCGGAACTCGATCATCCAGTGATCATCGAACATGCCCACCACCGGCTGTGCCCCGCCCACCAAATGCAGTACACCGGCCACCTTGTTGATGCCCAGGGTGCCGTGCAGTCGACACGCATCATATTTCGCCTCAAATTGTGGATGTTGCTGCAACTGCTGCAATGGACCCGGTGCCGGTTGTGCAGGAACTGAATGTGCTTCGCTCTCCTTGGGCTGTGTGCGTTCCCGCAAAATGTCCTTGAATAGTATGTTCGCAACAGAGTGATATTCCTCGCGCAAATAGTGATTGGTCATTTGCATGGACTGAAAGTGACGGCGATCCGCATCCGACATTTGCCACCAGACACCTTCGCGCTGCAACGAGCCATACGCAAAGACATCCTGCTGTGTCTCATCCATGAGATCGACGCCGGAGAGCGAGGCGCATGGCATCGCCACGGTGATATCGACATGCATCTGCACCTGCTCATCCAGCGCCATATCCGGCTCAAACTGATAAATAATGTTCGTTTCGCTCCAATAATAGCGCAGTTCCGTATAAACCAAATAAACGATGAGCAGCCGACTCAGCAGCGAGACTGTAAAACACAACGTTAGACATTAAGCACATCAAAGGAGCATAAAGAGAGCGAGAGATGCTTACGTGTGCCGCCAATCTCTGTGGTCTCTGTGTACTTCTCAGGCACTTTCTTAAAGGCATCCAGATTCTTGGCGAACTCGAGCAAATTGCTCTTGTCGCCCCTATAGCGTAGCGTGGCAGTCATATCTCTCCCCAATTATATTGTATGTCAATTAAAATGCGGCCTATTATAATTGAAACAAGTTAGTCATATCAATTGCGGAATGGGAATTCACGACAACATTATATTCATTGCCACGTACTACTCCAACGTGGCTGGGTTCGTTGCGTGCACCCAGCCAAGCAACGTTCACACTTCAGCCTAATTACGGCTAATGCGCAGTTGAAGCAATGTTAATTGATCGCAATCGTGTACAGAGTAATGCACTTTTCGTTTATAATAGTTGGACAAAGTAAATATAAATAATTGCCGTTGCCGGCTCGATTGTTGACATTGTGTGCCGAAATATATCGATTGTCTGTCATGCTGTTATCGTTGACTCAATATATATGCCAACTGTAATCAGTGCTGCTGCTGCTAGCGTTGCCAACTGCACTGCTTCCACTGCGTTTATTGTGAAATATTTGTATTCATATTCTTTTTGATAATAATTTTTCTATAATTTAATTTTATTATTGAGGCAGCATAATATTTTAGAAATATTAGAATTCGTTCACAATAGTTGAACCGCCACAACGCCATCGCTGTGAGTTGGCAGCGCCAAGGGCGATGCTATGCATAGCATCAAATCGATAACACCAAATAACATATGTTGATCAGCAAGCAGCTCCAGGTAGATCCGCAATAATTATATAATTAATCAACTACAATTTGATCCAAATTTCAATGATAAGAAAACGGAACCTGCATTGATAAGAAACCTGAACTTGCCTGCGAACTTTTGGCGCCACAATGCAATCGCAGCCAGTTGGCAGCGCCAACGGCAAATGCTATGCATTGCATCAAATCGATAACACTAAATAACATTTGTTGATCAGCAAACAACAGCTCCAAGCAAGGTTTTTGAATTACAGTATTCTTAAACCGCGCTCGACACTCGCAGCGCTCGTACGTGGAAGTCGTTGAACAATCGGCCATAAATAATACCAGTAGCAAAAGCAAGAACAACAACAACAATAACATTGGAAGAGAGAAACAAGTTTCTTTATTGGGTAATTAGCATGCACATATTGAATTTTATTGTTAACTTGAGTGTATTTGGTCCCATGATTCAATATAATAATAATAATCATATCATTTCGAACAATTTACATGCTGCTGCGCTGACTGCCTGCCACTCACTCGTCCCATACACACACACAAATATACTATGTAAATATTTGCATAATTTATATGCATAGTATATTTACTGAGAAAATCGTTAAAAAACGGCTGTGATTGTTGCGATGGCAGTGGGTACAAAATGCGCAATTGTCGTTGTCACCGTTTTTGCTGTGCTGTTGACTAATGGCGGCATCAGTTTGGGTGTTGTGGATGCGCGCCGTAACCAGGGCAGCAACCAACGCAGACCATCATCCAGCAGCAACTCGGGTCATGTGACTCAGCCCAGCTATAGCAGCAATGGCAACGGCGGCAACTCCCACGCCGATGTTGCCAAACTGAGCTATCCCAATTACAATTCACAACCAAATCGTCCGGCAAGTGGCGCTAACTCCAACGCTAATCAAAATCCGCCAGCTGCTGGCTGGAATGTACCGCAAAATGGACCGCCGCCCGCTTATTCCGCCTCGAATCCGGCTGGTGGCGCACACACCAACATCCATGAGCCACCGCCAGCGTATCATGCGCCCAACTATGGTGCACCCGGCGCCAATGTGCATCAGCCGATAACAGCCACCCAGAATCATGGCCAGCAATATTCGGGTGTGCCACCGGGCGCCACTTATTATCCAGCTGGCAGCCATATGCCCGCCGGCAGTGTCTATCAACCTAGCGGCGGCTATCCATCGGGTGGCCTGCCCGCTGGCGGCTATCCATCGGGTGGCCTGCCCGCTGGCGGTTATCATCCGGCTGCTGCTCCACCACCGGGCGCCACATATCTCCAGGCGGGCGCTGCGCTGCCACCTGGGGCCGTTTACTATCCACAAGCACCACAGCAATCCTCCTCCTCCGGCCTGGGCTTCGGTAAGCACAAATAAATTGGAAAATCTCAAACCTCATTAAAATTAGAAATCGAATAGGATTCAAAATCAAATCGAGGTCAACATTTAAAACTGAGACCTTCTTTTCTTACAGGAACTGGCCTGCTGGCTGGTGGATTGGGCGGCGCTCTGTTGGGTCATGCATTGACTCCGTCGGGCGGCAGCAGCTCATCGCAGCCTGTGGCTGCGGCGCCAGCGCCTGCCGCTGGTCAGGATCGCATCATTATTATCAACAATGGTGTGCCAGTGAATGCCAGCGATGGCACCACTGTCATCAATGCAAATGGCGCCCCCGTGGCCCCCATGAATGCCACTCAAATGGATGCACCGCCTCCACATCTCGCCCCATTCTCGCCCACTAATGAGACCATGCCGATGACCAATGGAACAGATCCGGCTGCAGCAGCAGCACCACCACCGCCTGGCAGCATCATTTGTGTGCCCACCAAGGTCAACGAAACGGATCCGGCCGACAGCAGCAAAATGATTGAAGTGGAGAAAGTGGCCTGTTATCCGGCACCACCGCCCCCAGCCGCTGCGCCCGGCGGTGCACCCGTTCCGCTGGCCCCGATGGCCACCAGTCAGCCGCCGCCACCGGCAATGCTTCCCCCAGATCAGGCAGCCGTACGCTCCAGCACCAGTGGCGTCAGCAGCCAGTTGGTCAGTAGCCAGTTGCCACTGCTCGTTGCCCTCCTTGGGGGCTGGCTGTGGCGCCATGCCATCGTGGCGAACTGAACGAGTCACGATTAAATCCAATTATTGCGCTTAGCACTCTTTAGTTGCGACACTAGAACAACAAACCCAAAACGCAAAAAGACAACCACCCCCACAACCCAAACCTAGTCGTGCCCGCCCCCAACACCCGCCTCCCCCCGCATTGCAGCGTATCTTTGAAATTATGCATTGTTATCTAGTAGTTTTCCCGTAGTAATCCGTATTTTGCCGATGACTACGCCTGATATTAACCAGAAGGCCTTCAATTGTGATGATGATAATTGGCAGCTGTCCCGCTATCAAGGAATACAGACATTAACTGTGAATCTCGTACTTTATATATATTGAACATTCGAATGTGGACCATTTTTATAGCGCATTGATCGCATATTCTCGTATACCCTACACCTCTGCCCACATGCAACCCATAAAAGACAACGATAATCTCAGTGAATGTATTATATGGTATATTAAATTTGTAGCAATTGTTGCTTAAGAGTTATTCGTAGATGCTTTTTCATTAGTCTTGCACCCTTTTATTGTACAGTATTGTTTTGTCAACCATTATTTTTCCTTTCTGTTTTCTGGTTTGTTTTTATTAATTATTTTTATTCTTATTCTTGTCAATTGACTCAATAAAAGCTTAAACAACACGCCGCACCTCAAGCTCCCAGTTCGTCTTTCTTTCCATCGAATAATAACAACATCAACAGCAACTCTAGGCATATATCTGTATCTATATCTATGCTATCTACCAGTTGTGATCGGGCATAGCCGATCCAGCAAAGATCTCTCTTTGAGTAGACTGCACATCAATAACAACACATAAGAAAAACTTTCACTGATTAGCGAAGACAGTGAAACAGTGCGTGTGTGTTCGGAGTGTGTTGCACTGTGTGTGTGTGTGTGCGTGTGTGTGTGTGCGTGTGTGTTGTAGTATGTTTTTACAACCGTAACAAGTGTGGTGCGGCAACGATGTGAAACAAACGCACCAATCAACTTCAAATGCCAAACGCCACCCACGGATTTTCGCCACTGTAAGTTCAATTTATGTTTGCTTTTTGGCAATTTCACAAATCATTTTTCGGTCAGAGCTGATGTAAACACAATCTACAATTGTTAGAAATCTGTGAGTTTCAGCAACCGACAATTCAAAAACAGATTAGGATGGATTCACACACATAGGCCATATTTGGCCCGTTGTCGTGCCGTATGGGATCTGGGGGGGATTTCTCCTATACTCGTGCTCTGGAAGCATCCTGAACAGTTAGACATTTGCCCAGCCAGTTGCGTTTATATCTTTTGCGATCCTGACCGGTCTCATGTTTTTTAGCTCTGATAGGCTGGTTGGGGAGTAGTCTCCCAGGATTGCAGAATAAGTGCTCCGGGGATTCAAACTCTTCCTGCTCATTGCAGCTTCTGCAGAAATCTTTATACGGCACCTGGAGTCTGTTGGCATGAGTGCGGACCAACCAGTGCCCCGTGAGAGCTCGGATTACAGCACAGCAGTTAGTCCGACTTTGCGTCGACATTGGGCCAGATTAACACACCCTTCTCTTGTAGATCGGCCTCAAATAGCCGACATCTAAAATTTGACCATCAATTTGTTGATTGCTTTTTTTTTGGGAGCAGCATAAAAATACATAATAAATTAAATTGGGTGAGTTGGGCTTATATTATGTAATATATTTATATACTTTGTTGAACAAACGAGTTGTGCATATAAAAAGAAATCTGTCGTCTGACTGTTCCTATGGCAGCTATATGATATAGTGATTCAATCAGGTCTGCAGCAAAATGACGAACATATGTCAATCTTCAAGGCTGAGCGAGCGACCACTTGGCATAAAAAGCAGACGGACCGACGGACAGACATGGCTACATCGACTTGGCTATTGATGCTGTTCATATATATATACGAGTATATATATATATATATATAATGCCCTCTATTAAGATTTAAAACTGCCTCAATTTCCCATGGCAGCAATTGGTGCTGATCAACATATATATATATATTTATACACATAAAATAAACGATTTGAGTTTCGATAACTTCTGCATTTTTTTTCTTTATTTCGTGTAAGCCATGTGTGGTGGCGACTGTATTTAAAAACAGATCGTGTATAAAAATTGCTGTTTTGAATCTTTACTCCGCATCGTCGTCTTCATCATCGTTGGAGCTTATTCTGAAGTACCGCAGCTCGTACGAGTCCTTCTCGTTGGCAACCACGCGGATCCAGTCGCGCAGACTGTTCTTCTTCAGGTACTTCTTGGTCAAGTACTTGAGGTAGGCCTTGGAGAAGTGCACATCGGAGCTAACGATAAGCTTCATCTTGGAGCGCTCGAAGGTGACATTGTTGCCCAGATTGTTCACCTTGCCGTTGACCTTTAGGCGAGCCTTCACATATTTCTCCTGCGAAGCGGGGAGTTAGAAATAGTCAGCTATTAGAAAGGGACGAACTACAATTACAATATGCTCTCTCTTTCTCCGTCTCTTTCCGAATCGTTGTTGTTCTGTCTCTTTCTTTGTTAAGGCCAAAAGTCAATAGTAAATTCGAAAACAAAAGGCCCAAATAAAGAAGAGTGACCAATTTTTCAATATGCCACTGAGTACACTGCCATCAGAGCGACCAATGGCTAAAAGAAGCCTTCACTCTCTGACGGCAAATCGGCGTGGCCTAAAAGTAAATATTATACATAATATGCAGGGAGGGGGTTGTAATAAATCGAACTACGAATAAGTTAAAGCGTACAACAACAAAAAACCCAGGCAATAATGGACAATAATACTGGGTATCGATTGAACTTATTCCCAATTCGTTAAAGTGATGGATGAATGAATGGCGAGGAGGAGCAGTAGCAATATACCTGTTTTTCTTTTGTTTTACCTGGTCCGAGTTGCGGCGACATTATGACTGGCAGCAGCTGGGCAGGATTGCGCCCTGCTATCTCTAGTACACATACATATTTATTTATATGGTGGATATATACACCTAAAGATCGCGCGTATAGCGCAAAAAGGTTTCCCCTTTTTAAACTATTCATTATTTAAATTTTTTAGCTTCGTGGAGAAACCTGCAGCGTGACGAGATTTGCAAAATTGTACACGCTTTTATAGCAGGGCGCACTATGAATTTTGGCCTGACGCACCACGGATGTGGCACGTTCAACCCAGGGCCCACCACGTGGCGGTACACATAGCACGACTTGACGCTGTTCACAGACGGTTGCACCAACTGGCCAGACCCGGTACTGGCGATCAGTGGCTACCCCGTTGTGCAGTGTCCAGAGCCCCTTGTCAGAGAGAAACGATCAACACAAGTTGCGTGGTGTCACAATGAAAGGACAATCATTGAGCGTATAATACCGATAAGCGATATCTACGAGAAACGGAGACAGATTCCTAGTTAGAATCTAGACTTGTTTCAGCAGTTGTTAACCGCAAATGGCTGGCATAATTTTGCCAAGTGCAGTTTAATCGCTACCGAAATTATTTGCTGTAACCACAACTTTTTATCCAGAGCCTCTGTGTTTTGCGGCAATGAAAAGCTTGGTGTGGTAGCACTGGACTGACGTCACGGTTGCCCTGATTTGTCGCTACCTTTGAGGTTATGGTTAGTCGCCGCTGCTGCTGCTTCTTCTTGGTTTGGATGCAACATGAATGTGTTGTGGGAAACTAGTGTGATACTTACGAAATCGGCCACATCCATGATGTTGTCCTCAGCAATGTTGGTGCAGTCGATGGTGAAACGCAGCGAGACCTTCTTCTTCTTCAGTCCCTTGCCACGCAACGCATTCTTCTTCACAACCTTGCTGGGCGCCGGCGTTGCCGTCTTCGCTTTAGGCTTGGCCACAGCTGGCTTGGCAGCTGCAGCAGCGGCGGGAACAGCTGCGGCGGCAGCAGCTGGTGCTGCAGCAGCAAGCTTGGCAACGGCAGGCGCTGCCTTCTTTGCTGGCGGAGCAGCAGCTGCAGTTGACGCTGCCTTCTTGACGGCAGCGGGAGCAGCTTTCTTGGCACCAGCCGCCGGTGCAGCAGCAGCAGCCTTGGTGTCCTTCTTGGCCGCAGCTGGAGCTGGCGCCGATTTCTTGGCGGCGGCAGCAGCTGGTGCTGCCTTTGTGCCGGAAGCAGCTGCTTTCGCAGCGGCAGCGGGCTTGCTCGTAGCGGCTGCCTTCACGTCCTTAGCGACTTCCGGTGCCTTCTTCACGTTCTTAGCAGCAGTAGCCGCTGTTTTGGCAGCCTCAGCTGCCTTGGGCTTCTCCACTTTGCCCTTGGCGGCGGCGGCGACTGGTGCAGCCTTCTTCTCGGCGGGCTTGGCAGCCGACGCCTTGGTATCTCCCTTATTGGTCTTTGCCTAAGATTTGAGATTTATACATATACATATAATTATTTTAGGCGCAATTTATTTGCAATGAATTATTTGCACCATCACACGTATGTTTATTGTACAAATCTCACTGTGTGCGCACGCGGAATAGTTTTTGGCTGCATATTTTGCATTTGTTGAACATAATTTACATGTGATGGTGCAACTAATTTACGATTTTTCGTGAGCACTTACAGTTGGAGCCATCCTATTACTTGAAAACCACGGAGGAAAAGAGCCAATATATCGCAATACACAAAAGTCATCGATTCTGCTTTTTTGTTAGAGTGAATGTCGATTGTTTTCCCAACACGTTATACAGCACTGTTTAAGGTACAGTTTGGTATTTTCCTGGTCTTTTTCAGGCTCTTAATAGGAAAAACTTACAGTCACACTGATTGCTAATTTTAGCACTTGCACGAAATTTTGGTCTTTTCGTTTGCATTTGGATTGGTCATACTGAATTGCGCAGTCAGCACAAGTGAACTACAGACGACAGCGACAGCTAGTTTTTTTTTATTGGGTTGGTTAAAAAGTAAAGTGAAAACTGCGTTTCTTATACAATTATTTAACAAGCACAATCATGAAATTCCAATATAAAGAGGAGCATGCATTTGAGAAGCGTCGCGCCGAAGGCGACAAAATTCGCCGTAAATATCCCGACCGTGTGCCTGTAAGTATAATAAAATCGAGTATTTATATCTAAATGTGTATTTTTGACTTTCCTAACACTGTGCATGTGTGTGTGTGTGTTGGGTTGTTTATATGTATGCGATTGTTTTGCGTCGTTCAATTTGTGTTTGTGTGTGTTGTTGCTGTTGCTACACAACACGCACACACACATTGCGGGGAAAATCAATAATGCGCAAATTGGCTGTAGAAGCAACAAAATAATAATTTGATGATAATTTCTTGCTCTTAATTATCAGCGGCACTTTTTCACATATGTTGCCTGCAAATCAAATTCTTTTGTTTTTAGTCAGCACAGGCCAAATCCAAGTGAAAATCAAACAAATTAATGCATCAACCAACACATACACAACAGGCTTTGTTCGGCCCATGAATGTGTGTGTGTGCGAGAGAGGCAAGCTGCTAGCTGACTCGCTTGCTCAGCTGTTGTGCTGTTGTTTTTCATTTCGCTGCTTGCTCGCTATTTACCTCCACGGCGTCAGCTCCCCCCTCCTTGTTATCTATCAACGTACACACGGCCAACCTGCCAGTTGTTTTTTTTTCTCTATGAAATCAACAATTTTTGTGCGTTGTTTTTGTTTGTTGATTTGCAAAAATGTTGTCCAGACTGTTTTAGAACTGCGCATTAAAAAAAAGAAGAAAAAAATAACAGCCTGTGATTTTGGCCAATGTTAAAAATTGTTTGTGCTACACTTTTGTTTTTGCATTGAATTCACAATTAGTCATAGCGACTTGCGCACTTTGTTAGATTATTTCACCATATGTAATAAATTGAAAAGACCTCTCTCTCTCTCTCGCTCTACCTCTCCCTCTGTAAGTCCCACTGTTATCAGCAAAGGAAACCTCAGCCATTTTTCTTGCTTGGGCAGAAATATTGCAATTCTTAATGATGACAATGTGGCAACACTGCCAGCACCTCGCCTCACTTCCTTCTGCTCAATCACCTTGCTCATTATATTATTCAGTTTACTTCTCGTTCTATTATAGTATATATATGTATATTTAACAAATGGTTTGTGCTTGCTTGACTTGCTTTGTGTTTCACAATTTTTGTATTTTGGCAAGCAGCAGCAGGCACTGAAAATCACATAACAGCTGACTGACAAGAAACCAAATACAGGCAAGGCCAGCTGGTCGCTCGCTAATTATGTCCATATACATACATATGTATAAACAAATACAAAGTATACACATATAAACAAAAAATATATACATATATAACTATTGGCCGTCTTCACCTTGAGCACGGCCAATGACACCCCCCCTCTTATTTGGCTCTTGCTAGTTAACAGCAATTCTAAGTGTGTACACACATATGTATAAATATGTGTGTATGTACATATGCATATGTGTGTATATTGCATGCCTTTTAATTGATGTTCCTAACATTTGCCACTTGCCACTGTCAAATTGTTTTGAATTTTTGTTCGCTTTGTTCTCTATTGCTGCAATGCTACACAAAAAAATGCGATTACACTTGTTAGTAAATATTTAAGAATGAGTCTACGCACGTACTATGTCTATATATATATCTATATCCATATATATATATATATATATATATGTGCATATAAGCGAGTGCTTCATTTATCGGTATGTCGTCACGTATTCACTTTTTTTTTAAGACGCAATTTATTGTATTTTAATAACTGATGAATTGCTCTAATTCTTTCTTCGATTTTCCGCTTACATTATACAGGTGATAGTGGAGAAGGCACCGAAGGCGCGCATTGGCGATTTGGACAAAAAGAAGTATCTGGTGCCATCCGATTTGACTGTGGGACAGTTCTACTTTCTCATCCGCAAGCGCATCCACCTGCGTCCTGAGGATGCACTCTTCTTTTTCGTCAACAATGTCATTCCCCCAACATCGGCAACAATGGGCTCATTGTACCAGGTATTATCGAATGACAACTAAAATAAAAACTAAACCAACAATATGAACAATTTCTCATTCGTATCTATACCCCTTTCCAGGAGCATCACGAGGAGGATTATTTCCTGTACATAGCCTACTCCGATGAGAATGTCTATGGAATGGATAAGTAAAAAACGACTGCATCTCTCCCTATTGTGCGGCAGGCGTTTTTCAAACCATGCAACAACAAAACCTATACAGAAAATTATATATATATATATATATATATATATATATATGTATATATATAAATATACATACATTTTAGCATGCAGTTTAACATATAATGCAAACAAAAAACAAAAACAACAAAAAAACACAAAAAGAACGATAGCTAAACAAATTGTGCAGGTCTAAGGTGGTAAACTATTGACAAAAAAAAATCAAAAACACATAAAAACAACTTAAAAATGTCTATAGAAAATGAGAAAGAAAAAAGTTATAGGACAAAAACAAATGTTATGTGAAAATTATTTTATATAAACATTTTCTATACGCGCTAGTATTTCAGATTACCTATGCTTTAACAATATTTACTTGGCACCATTTTGTTCATTTTACTCTTTTGCCATAGCTGCGTACCGTGCAATTTTCAAATTTTTGTGGGGTACTTCAATATCTTTCTTTTTTTTTTTTAATAATACAACAAAATTTTGTGCATATTTAGTGTGTATGGTTACAATTAGGACACTCTTGGTTAAGCGTACAGTAATTAATCTACTATTAATTAAATAAATACAAAAAAAAAGATATACAAAAGTTGGATAACTTGTCAAAAAAAAAAACAAAAAACCAAAATAAAATTGCTTAATTTTATTTTCTTGAGGCTAGTAATGAACACGTCATAACATTGGGTCTTGAATTAGCGTTCGTGGAAAGTGAATTCGCACCGTAAAGGCCACGTATGTTTTTATAAATATATACATTTGGATTTGAATTTTCCATCTGTCCAGAAAATATTTCGAATTATATATTTTTTTTTGTTTGGTTCTCGATATTTCTCTAAATTAAAAATCGATGTTAACGTACTATTGATGGCAGCCCTGTGCAAGTTAGCAACACTGCTTTTTGAATACGAGTGAGACCATATTTCGTAAATGACATGTTATTTTAACAGCGCTCAACAGCGCGTTAGCAGTTGTTTTTAACAACAAAGGCGCGTTGTGCCAATAACATTACCATTTTGAGTATGGCATATTAACATCGTCGACTGTTGTTTAGCCGAAGTTTAGACGTGTTTTTTTATGCAGGCAGTAGGTAGGCTTTGCACATTCTTATTCGTAGTTAAGTCCTTAGTTTTATGTGAAAAGAATCAATTACTCAAGCAAGCGAACGGCTGGCCAAAGAGCGACAACGTGCACGGATTTGCTAAAAAAAAAAACTAAGAACACAAATCAGGTAAAATAAAAACGGCATGTTTTTTCCGGGTTAACAAGGCGGCCCACAGTTACAAAACAGGCGCAAAAATCAAGAAGTGCTTGTGTTTTTTGTTGTTGTTGCTATTGTTGTCGGTGCCAAGTACAGCTTGTGTCGCATAAGTAAATAGATTGTATTTAGATAATTATTATTATTATCTTTGTGGTCATAGCAGCAAACGAGTGCAACGAGAGCAATTACAATTGATTTTTGTTTCGAGCTCTTTTGTGTGACGCATTTATTCTTTGTCGTCGCTTTTAAGTTCGCTTTGTTGTTATTTCCCATTGGTATATTGGTAAATTGGTTTCGCTGTCAGTGCGCCATTTGCCACCCCCATCAGAGAAAAACATCAGCACAGACTTAACGGCACAAATGCAGCAGTGGTTACTTTTACAGTCCCGGTTCTCGCATGCCAAGGAAACTTTCATAGACTGTGGTCACACGGTTTTATTCAATTAACATTTACATATATACACTTCCAAACATACGTGGTGCATGGTGATACTAAAACTAGTGCTGCCAGCTTTTAATGAGCATAAAAAAAGCTGATTTTACAAAAATACATACTTTTACTGGCCAATTCATAATCTTGTACTCTTTATCATGCTAAGAAAGCTAATTTATGTTAAAAACAAATGATCACTGGTGGTTTACAAATTGTCTTTGTAATCGTACGATGCAAAAAGTTAGATTTTACAGCGAAAAAAATGGGAACTGGCAGCACTGGCTGGGACTGTAGCAGGGCAACAACAAAACTCAAACAGCTGATTAAGCAGAACCAGCAGCAGCCATCGTAAACGACGACCTCCATACAAGCCTCCCATCCGTACCCGCTGCCTATAGTAACACTCAGCCCCTTGTCACACGATTGTGTGCATGTATATGTGTACCACGACGCCGTTATGACAAGTGAAATTAAAATGTTAATGTCCATATTTTGTTACTGATCAGCATGTTCTTGCTGCTGTTGTTGTTGTTGTTGTCGTTTTCTGCTACGCTTTACAGAACCCCCACACATGTATGTATGTATGTCTGTGATCAGACTGCGTGTTCTGCTATGTGGATTCATTTTATTGGTTCTTAAGTATCGTATGATAATCCGTTGTTGTTGTGCTTTTCCCGCGCACACCACACACTCTCACACACACGCACACGTACGTGCATATTTTTAGTTGCTGCGTTGCCAACTAGCACCCAAATTGTAGCAAATACCACCAAACTAATAAAGGTCGGCAAGGTAGAAATATATATTTAGTTCACACCAACTATTGAGTACACTTTAAAATTTTGTACAAAAAACTAATGCCTACAGAGTATGTGTAATTGATGAAGGCAGGCGATTATAATGATATAGTGGCAACAATTTGGTTAATAAATTGTTGAATTGCAATAAAAAAGTAGGATTGATAGAGATAGAAAAAGTGCAAATGATCGATAAAAAATATGATCTGTGCAATTTGGCACTCATACATTTTAAGGCCACAGAAGTTATTTAAGGATTGTCAAAATATATATATATATACATCGCATATACGAGGTGTGTTCAAAAAGTATCGCGAATTTTGTGTTTTTTCAGATATTATTTATTTATTCATGAATATCTATTTTCTCCCCTTCAAAGTAATCCCCATGAGATATTACACACTTGTGCCAACGGTTTTTCCAATCTTCGAAGCACTTCAAAAAATCATTTTTTTTTATCTTGTTCAGCTCCTCCTTCGATCCCGTCTTTATCTCGTCAAGCGTAGCGTAACGTCGTCCTTTCATGGGCCTCTTCAGTTTAGGGAACAAGAAAAAGTCACAGGGGGCCAGATCTGGGGAATGCGGTGGCTGCGGCATCATTAGTGTGTTGTTTTTGGCCAAAAAGTCGCGCACAAGCAACGATGTGTGAGCAGGGGCGTTATCGTGGTGCAAAAGCCAAAAGGCGTTTCTGGCGGATTGCTTCGCGCAAATTGCGCATAACTTGCAGGTAATATTCCTTATTGACCGTTCTACCCTGTGGCAAGAACTCATGATGCACCACGCCCTTGCAATCGAAGAAAACTGTCAGCAAAACTTTCACATTCGACCGAACTTGGCGCGCTTTTTTCGGTCTTGGTTCGTGCGGCAGCTTCCATTGAGATGATTGAGCTTTGGTTTCCACGTCGTAACCATAAACCCACGATTCGTCACCAGTTATGACCCTCTGGAGCAAATTTGGGTCGTCGCGGACAGAGTCCAACATCTCATTAGCAATGTTCATGCGATGCTGTTTTTGGTCGCAATTGAGCAATTTTGGTACGAATTTCGCGGCGACCCGTCTCATGCCCAAATCATTGATAAAAATCGAATGGCATGAGCCAATCGATATGTCTAGCTCCTCAGCAACTTCTCTAACGGTGATTCGACGATTGGCCAACACCATTTTCTCCACTCCATTAATTTTTTCGTCTGTTGTTGAAGTGCTCGGGCGTCCGGCACGCTCTTCGTCGTTCACATCTTCTCGGCCTTCTGAGAACATTTTGTACCACCGATAAACGATGCTTCGGTCCAAGGTAGCTTCTCCGTATGCCACAATCAACATTCGGAATGCATCCGCGCACTTAATTTCGTTTTTCACACAAAATTTGATACAGGTTCTTTGATCCATTTTTTTGAATAGGTAAAAATCGAAGACGATCCAAAACACGTGCAAGCAAAGCAGCTGTCAACAATTAAGTGAACATTCAAAATGGCCGAGCTTGTCGGCATAAGTGAGAGACATGAGTACCAACATAACGCTACAAAAAAATCGAAATTCGATTATACGTAACCCGCGAAAATTCAAAATTCGCGATACTTTTTGAACACACCTCGTATATATATATCGCATACATTTCACTAAAGAGGCACAACTCAATATTTAGTTTACAAATATTTACTAGCACAAAAATTATTCATAGGTAAATAAAAAAAATATTGTTGCTTATCGCGGCTGCTGCTGTATTAAAGAAATAAATATTTCAGTACAAATTGTTTATAGAATTAAATTAGCCACTACTAGTCACTTTTGTGTTTTCTGGCCTTTAAAAGTAGCTGCAAACCATGTTTTATTGCCGCGCCTTTTAGAATAAACCACAATTTTTAATTATGACAAAAAGATGTGTTTTTTTAAATTTATTATTTGTTGATTTGTGCCACTTTTTGGTTGTAAACAAGTGCGATACAGGGCATCTGTTCGTCGGGCACACTTTTAATTATAATTTAATTTATTGAAATTCGGTGTTAATCATTTAGTAGCTGCTTGAGGCCATACACAAAGTCGCTTAAATGTCACAACACAACAAAAAGGACACAGTCAGCCATGCGAGTAGCACACGCCAGCGCAAGCAGCAGCAGCAGCAGGACGAAGGCAACATCAAAATCAACACCAACAGCAACAGCAACAACAGCACCAACAGCAGCATCGGCAGCAACAAGAGCCAAAAAAAACTGTCGCCCAATGGTAGCGCTACCAAGGGCAACAGCAGCAATACCAACACCAACAGCAACAGCAGCAACAGCAACACCTCATTTAGCAGCAGCAACAACAGCAACAAATTGCAGACACACACGAAGCCGAACAGCGGCGGCAGCCATAGAATGCAGTTAAGCAAAAAGGATAAACAGCAAAAGGACAAAGAGCGGATCGAGCGTGCACAGCTCGTCCTCTGGCGTCGACCCATGCAAACGTCCAAATATTGTGCACTCGAACTGATTGCACTGCTCCGCTCATGGAGCAGCAGGTGAGGCAACCACAACCACCACATAATCTACAGCATCAACCGACAATAATTTCTTTGTCGCTCTCTGTTTCAGTTTAATGAAGCAACGCAGCATGCTGGCTGTGTTAATAGTAATAGGTATTGTATTTAGCATAATTTACAAAATTGATGGACCCCATCAGCTGATCGTTGAGCTGGTGCGTCGGAACACCTGGTTCTTTGTCTACTGGCTCGGACTCGGCGTCCTCTCATCTGTTGGCCTCGGCACCGGGCTGCATACGTTTCTATTGTATCTGGGACCGCATATAGCCAGCGTCACACTCGCCGGCTACGAGTGCAATACACTTGACTTTCCACAGCCACCCTATCCCGACGAGTGAGTGAATTATCACAAAATCAAATCTTGATAATCTCAGGCACAGTACAGTGGTCGGTCGCGAATAACTCTCCAGAAATTTGAGGAAAACAAAAAAAATATATATTCTACACCAAGCTAAAAATAACTGCTAGTCGAGCACACTCTTTATGCTTAATTAATCATAGTTAACTTTTGAGGAATGAATTTCAATTTGCGAGCGATCATTGTACGAGCATAACTTATGTACTATACCTTCTCTATATGTACATGTGTGTAATGTGTGACTTATTATGAACAGCATCATCTGTCCGGAGGAGCCGTATTTGAAGCGCATGCCGAACATCTGGTCGATCATGACAAAGGTGCGTCTGGAGGCATTCCTTTGGGGCGCTGGCACCGCCCTCGGTGAACTGCCTCCGTATTTTATGGCCAAGGCGGCACGTTTGTCCGGCTACGATCCGGACGATGCCGAGGAGTTGGCCGAGTTTGAGGCACTCAATGCCAAGCGGCATCAGAAGAACCTCAGCCTGATGGACAAGGGCAAACTGTTCATGGAGCGCGTCGTCGAGCGTGTCGGCTTCTTTGGCATATTGGCCTGTGCAAGCGTATGTCCATTTTCCTCTTGTCCTGTAGAGATCAGCATGATCTCTGCAAAAGAGTTTTTATTTTTGAATCCGAATTCTAATTGAAATTGTCTGTGCAGATTCCCAATCCACTGTTCGATTTGGCGGGCATCACTTGCGGACATTTCCTGGTGCCATTCTGGACGTTCTTTGGCGCCACACTAATTGGCAAGGCGATCATCAAGATGCACATACAGAAGGTCTTTGTGATCATTGCGTTCAATGAGACGCTCATCGAGCGCGCCGTCGATCTGCTCGCAAAGGTGCCGGTGTTTGGCCGGAAGCTGCAGCAGCCGTTTAAGGCATTCCTCGAGAATCAGAAGCAGCGATTGCATCGACAGCAGCGCGGACGCAATGCCAATGCTGGCGCTGGTGCCGATTCCGGCAATCTAATCTCCAAGATCTTTGAGACCTTTGTCATTGGCATGGTCTGCTATTTCGTTGTCTCCATTGTCAATTCGCTCGCACAGAGCTATCACAAGCGGCTGCACAAGAAACACCGCAATGTGGCAGTGCCGGCACCTGCCACGCCCACAGTCAGTGGCGGCGGCGGCATGAAGAAACATAACAAGCAGAAAGCGCTGCGCGAATAGGCATCAACTGCCCCGGCCACTTTGCAAAATTCCTTTAAACATTTTTTAAAAATAATTTTTTGCCTTGTTTGTGTTAGTCAAATTTTACAAAAGTTTTTGATTTCTTTTATTTTTGGGGGTCTTTATTTTTATTTTAAATTCTGAATAGAGTCGAGTTATGAGTTAAAATGATGCTATATAAAAATACTGATTTATTTTGTACAAGTACACATATTGTTTGTGCTAGCGATTGAAAGAGTAAGAGAGCTAGAGATAGAGAGAGAGAGAGAGTGAGATAGAGAGAGAGAGAGAGTGAGATAGAGAGAGAGATAGCTATAATGCTACGCGTGGAATGACCGTAGTGGAAACCTAGAATAGACTAGTTAAAAAACGTAAAATTAACATATAAAATACAATATACAAAAATTAACTGAACCCTTATATAAACTATTCGGTTGAACTTTTCTCTTTTTTTTATATATTATTATTGTTTTATTTTTGTTTGTTGCACCCTTGATTATATAATTTATTTGATTTATTTTGCGTTTCTAGAATGAGATAATGCAAAAACAAACGCAATTTGTTGTGTAGTAGAAATTTGCTTTAAGATAAACAAAGACATTGATAATAGAAAACAACTGAAAGAAACTAAATGCTGAAAAATAAACGGAATTACGAATATATAAATATAAAGCAAACACTTTTTGTATTGTGCACAGAAATGGGCTGTTTGTTGCCTCTTTGTGGGTGCCTAATGATGGATGAACCAAAGACACAAACAAAACAAATACAAAAGTATTAATTTCCTAGCATGGATGGTCTCGCATTACCGCATATTTACAATCGTTATATATATTTAGATTTATGTACAAAAGTCTGTACGTTTGTAAAACCTAACCCTCCAACTAAAATTTGTATATATCATTTGCATTTGGAAGCGAAATTATAATTTGTTCAGCATCAACAAATTTGGATTTTGAACTGCAGTCCTTACCTAGGCAGAAAGGCAGTAACTGCAATAACTGGTAATATTTATTCGGACTGAAGCCATAGCAGATAATTGATTTGGAATTCATGCAATTTAGTGATGGCAGAAAGTAGACTCGGCCTATCACAGTCCTAACTCATTAAGTTCAAGAAGCTTGAGGCTTGAAGTGTTTTAGATGCTGACAGTTTATCCGAAGGACAATTGCCTCCGACGCTGCTGGCGTCGCACTTGTCGTTTCGTATTTTTTTCTATTTATTTATGCCGACTGCGACTGTGGCGAGAACGCGCTGCGAATGCCAAATTCAAAACACACAACCAACAACAACAGCAGCAACTAACAAGCACAGTGTCAACAAGAAGAGGACAGGAAAGTGGTAGGTGGACATATGTAGGTGGTCTACGAACGTGGTGGACGTGCGAAATGTCTCCGTGTGTGTGTGTGCAAAGAAACTTTGGCACGTACATTAAATATCTTCATTTAGCTGTCAGCATTTATTTAAAATGAACGTACACTCATAGACACACACACACGCACACATGTCAAGTGTCAAAGGATAATGTATGGTGTGATCCCAGAAAAGCGCATACAGGTTTCTCTTTGTTGTCAGTTGACCGTTGACCGTTGACCGTTGAGTGCTGGGTGCTGGGTGTTGGGTGTTGGCTATTGAGGGCGCCGCGCATAAATTCTGTTTAAATGCACAGAAGGCGCGCACTGGCCACACCCAGACAGTGCTGACATGGCAAGTTTATTTTTTGCCCGCCAAATCTAGCCTTTTTTTTTTAAACGGTCATTAACTAACTTTAATTACTTATTCTTTGTCGTTTTTTCTTGTTTTGTTAAACAATTAAAGTGCAACTGCTAATCTTGAACTAAGAATGTAAAAATTCAAAAATACCAAGCGAAACAAATTGGTTGTTTTTGGCTTTTTCCACATTTTGATGCTGGCTTTTTTCTGTTCGAAAAACTAGTCAATTTTTGCTCGCTTAAATATGGCAACACTGCACAGGACAACGACTGTGGTGGCTACGTGTTTGGCAAGGCAAGGACACTGACGCCAAAACGAACTAAGCCTTCATCCCTAATCTACCCGTTACCCGTCAGCCAGTAGTCAACAACGCTGGCATTTCTGTCCACGCTCAAAAGTATGCAATGAAAGTGTGTGGAATATGAGATGGCAGCCGGAAACAGCTAAAGTTACTGTGAGAAAGCGGGACACACAGAGAGAGAGCGAGCGAGGAGAGCGAAGAGAGAGAGAGAGCGAGCAAGGGAGAGAGGTAGACAGTGGCTCAAGTACTGTTGCCCAAACGGGCTTTGCTTTGGACTCGGCGTGTGCAAATATGCACGAAACTGGGGATTGGAACTGAAGATGTTTGTTGAATGGCGGCCCCAAAGCAACCCCCAGCGCAGCCTCAACTTGCCCATAAAAGCAGACCCCTTTACACGTATTGTGTTTCATTTGGGGCTGGCAAACTTAACTGGTCCCGTTGTAATTGCTAATCGCGTGTTATCGATATCCTATGTCATCGATCTGCACACATCGCATTCATACACACATTTAAAATAACAATGCTTCTAATAAGTTTACCGATTACGATAAAAATAAAAATATTTTATTTATATGAAATTCATTTATTTCTTACAATTATTGCAGGCTGTTGTTAATATTTTAAAATTTGTACACATAATAAATGACATGAAATAATATCAAATCGTCGATTTCAATGTTTTTGTTAATGATATTAATTAAAGTAGAAAAGAGGATGGCGATAAGTTTTGCAGTATGCCGACAATCGATGTTTGATACTTTGCTGTCGATAGTTTGTGGCGGCAATTGGGAACATCGCTAGCGGCCGTTGGGGCCTGCGAATGGGGCAACTGGCAACTGTGGCTGCAGCATAGCCATAGACGCATACCAGCTGCGTGCGCATTTAGACGTGTTTTTCACATTTATTTCTTGTTACTTGTGGAGTTGCTATTGCTATTGCTATTGCTGTTGCTGTTGTGTTTTGTTTTGTTGCTGCTGCTGTTGTTGTTGTTGTTGGCGTTTGCATGCATGCATGCGGCAAAACCACAGTTTGAATAAACAAACCCAAGCATTTTAACGAAAGCGCGCCTGCTGGCAGGCAACGGTTTTTTGTTGTGTGTGTGTTGTTTTTTTTTTATATATATATTTCTTTTACATTTGTTTTTGTTGTTGTTTGCAATCGCAAATAAAAATGTTGCAAACATATATATAATGTGAGAAGATGGATTTCGCGAATCGCAATAATACGGCCAACAAATTTGTCTGTCCCAGCGACAGGCAGCTCGCCCTGCGTGCCAAGTAAGTACAAAAAGGAGCAACAAAAAACAAAAAAAAAAAAACAACAAGCAATCAATCTAAATTTGTCAATGCAACAATTGGCTGGCTGCTCAAAGTCTGTTAGTCTGCGACTCTGTGTGTGTGTGTGTGTGTGTCTGTGTGTGCAGGTTAAACAATAGCGTTAGCATTGACTGAACTTAAACAATGTGTGCGCTGTGCGCGTCATAAACAGAAACTGGCTGCTCTGCTTGTCGTTGTTGTTGTTGTTGTTGCTTTTGTTACTTGCGCTGATAAGGCGGCGCGCAACAGTTAGCGCTGAGCTAAAAACAACAACAAATAACAAGAACAATGCCAACTGTCGCGTATGTGTCGCCCAAAGCTTTAGTTATAATTTAATTAACTTTGACTGCGTCAGTCCTTGCTGTCTCTTCCATACATATGCATGTGTGTGTGTGTGTGTGTGTGTGTGTGCGTGTGTGATTAGCTTAATCAAACGTCCACATACTCAGGAAATGAGCGAGCGAGCTACAGTGGTCGCCCGCTAAGCTGAACGCTTCATTTAACGCTGATCGCTCGCAAATTTTTCACTTTTCATCAGACTCGAATTGTTAACTTTTTCATTTAATTCTTTGCTAATTATGGTTTTATAGTATCCAAAATTAGCAAAAGCGTAATTGACTTAATTCTGTTTCTTTTTTTGTTTTTATTTAAATATTTACGGTTTCTAGAAACTTAAATTGCTTGCGATTTCAGTCGAACTCCGAAAACTGAAATTTCAATTGCTGGCAAATTCAATTTGCTCGCTGCGAAATGAATATGATTTCCAAAATTTAAAATAATGGTTTGCAATGTGCTATATTTAAAACTGAGTGATTTATCGTATATGGATTAATTGCATACGATTTTTGAGCTGCTGCAAAGCGGAATTATTCGAAAAATGCTTGGAATTATTTGAGGAATGCATTTTATGTAATTGCCGACCGCTGTAATGTTGTGTTGTGTGTGTGTGTGTGTGAGAGTGTGAGTGTGAGTGACCCTGGAGATGCCGGGGAGCTGTCAAGGAGCCAGGCAAAGCTCACGTGGTGTCCTTCGTCCTCGCTGTCTAATCATAATTGCTGACATGCCCGCTCGCTGAGCCGCAACGCCGCTGACAGCTTAATTAAATTTTAATAATGCTCGAATTTTGTTTTATTTAGACAAAAAAAGCAAAAAACAAAAGAATAGAAAAGAAAAACGTGTTTGTTTATTTATTGCAATTGACGGCGACTGACTGACTGATTGGGTATGGATGGCGGAGTGCTGCTGATACAGTACACACACACACAGAGAGAGAGAGAGAGAGAGAGAGAGAGAGAGAGTGAGAGGCAAGGAAAAGCTAGTAGCATATGTTTGTATCAAAGTGGAAAACGTGTGGCATACTGCGGGGCGCAATCCCAGCTGACTGCGAATTGAGGCTTAACGCAGCATTAAATACAAGTGCTCACACACGCACACACCACACACACGCACACGCACACTGGCACACACACTCAGTGTGAGAGGCTCGCACATTTTATGCATAATGCCGCATCCCCGAAGCACACACGCCCAGCGTGCGGCACAGCGGCTGGCAGCTGTGTGGCAGCAGCATGTTTCAAAGTGCTCAATTTACACTTCCGTTCGCTCGCATTTTTCCTTCTTTTTTTTTGCAGCAAGTACACACATACATACATACATACACATGTATACATATACACATATATATATGTGTATAGAGAAGGAAACGAAAGTAGCAGCAGCAGCAGCAGCAGCAGCAGCAGCAGCATAGAAACAATGCGGCTGTGCGTGACGCATGCACACTGTACATATAATATTAATAGTTGGTAAGGGCGTGGCTGGGCGGGGGGTGACAGGCGTGTACTTGAAATTCAAATTGCAACACAGCAGTGCCAGTGGCAGCTGTGTGAAGGACTCCATTTAAATTGGCTGGCAACGCTTTGGACCTTGCCAATCTATCTGTTGCGCCTCGTCGCGCCTCGCATTGCATTTGTATTTGTATTTGCAAACACACATTTTCCAGCCATTTCTCATACATGCATTCAAATGGATTAACTAGTTCCATTGCCAATTGCCAATTGGTTTAAGCCCAAGCAGCATTAACTAGTTTTTTTTTCAGTTTTGGTTTCGGTTTCGGTTTCAGTTTACACATTTGTTAAGTGCTTTGCTTTGTTTTTAGATGAGTTGACAGTTTACAGCTAATTTGTCAACTGCTTTCCACAAATTTGTTTGTTGCAAGTTGCCATCGACTCGTGCAACGCTGGCACTGTGAAATCGACTCCATTTGCAAAGAACAATAGCAACAACAAGCAGCAGCTGAGGCCTCAACTGAAGCCGGAAGTGACGCTGGAGCGAGGCCACAGTGCGCATTCGCTATAATGAACTGAGTCAATACTATTGATGATGCTGTCAGCCATATTGGACAAGTTTTTCTTGCTTTTCTCAATCAACCAAAAGCAAACGGCACTTCAACTGTGGCTCAGTGTATCAAATGTGTGCGTGTGTGCGTGTGTGTGTGTGCGTGTGTGCGTGTATTACATTCAGATAGCTTTTGCATGTCAATAAACCCCGGGCAAGGCAATGAAACCAGCAACGCGGACGAACACAAGCAGCAAGCGTAACATAAACATTCAACGAGCACGTTGCATGCCAAACTGTTCAACTGTCCGTGTGTGTGTGAGCGTGTGTGTGTGAGCGTGTGTGTGTGTAGCATGTGTGCGTGTCAATTTGAACATGGGCTGGACTTGATTTGAACAGCTTTAAAGTTAGAAGCTATGCGCCCCACAAAAAGGTTATCATCGCAAACAGTTGCTGCCCATAGCCAAATAGCTAAGGCTTTATTTCGTATAAACAATATATCACTTAATTATTTATTAATTATTTTCTAGCTGCAGCTTAAATGAATGCTCATAGATCATTTTTGCCTCATTAAATCTAGTATATATCCAAAAGCTAAATTGTAATTAAGGTACAACTTCCATTCAACGCTCCGTGCGAGTTTACATAAATACACATTTGCTCTCGTGTATATATATATATATATGTGTGTGTGTGTGTGTGTGTGTGTGTGTGTGTGTGCCCGTATAGCTGTTGCGTTTTAAATGCCATGTGTAAGTGATTCCAAAGTGGCTATAAAACGCACAAGCCCGGTCCTAATCCCGGTCTGGCCCTGAGCCCCGACGCCGTTGCGTCTTAATTAACTTTGAACTTGACATTTTGGCCCTGGAACTGAGGCTGAGGCTATGCCCCAACAACAACAACAACTACAGCCACTCTAACGAACACAACAACAACCACAACAACCACAACAACAACGAACAACAACGAACAACAACGAAAACAACATGAATACCGCATTAGGTAGCCCAGCACTAATTACGCTCACTCGGCAAACACCGACCCCCACACACACACACACACACACGCACACACGCACACACACACCAGACTAGGCAGACACCCTTTAGTTAGTTATGAAAATGGCAATCGAATTTTGGCGTCTCGAGTTGTCGACTGTTTTCTATGTGCCACTTGAAGAGGGGTCAATTGATTGAAATATGATTGGCTTAATTTGTGCCTCAATTTCGAGCAGACTGTTTAATAATGCAAAAGTTCTGCAAGCTTGAATTGAGTTTTATACAAATCCTTGCCAAATGCGAAGAACTTCAACATTTCAATTGTGAATTTAGCATAGTTTTCGCAGCAGTTTGATTTTGTTGTCGTTCAACTTTGGCTACTAAAGCACTAAATTGAAACATTAAATTATTTGAATACTATTAGCGAAGAGACCCGCTTAGTGCGTTACGGGTTTCTAGGGTATAGTAATTGTTCACGCACTAACAGATTGCTCACTTGGCTTGCAGATTGAAGGCCGGCTGGAGCAGCTCAAAGACCAACGAACCCTTGCGGCCCGACGAGCAGGAGGCCATCATATCGGTGATCCGGCGGAACGAGGAGATCGAGATAGCGGAGCGGCAGCGGGTCGGTCGACTGGTCGAGCGTGTCGAGAAGATCAAGCTGCATGCCGTCGAGCGCGGTCCAAACTGCTGCCGACTGTGCGGCGATGCCTTTGGCCTGCTGCGGCCGCAGCGCATCCTGTGCGAGGATTGCCGCAAGTCTGTCTGCGCCAAGTGCAGCGTCGATATCAATATACGGTATCACAACAGCGAACGGACCCGCGAGATTTGGCTGTGTCGCATCTGCTCGGAGACGCGCGAGATGTGGAAGAAGTCGGGCGCCTGGTTCTTCAAAGGTCTGCCCAACTATGATATGCCGCGCAGTGCCACTGCCACGCCCACATCGACACCAGTGGGCTGCGGCCGGGCCGTGCAGAGTTGCCACGGTACACCGACGCGTGCCGCACGCATCAAGAAGCTAACGATCCGCGTCAACGACGACACCAGCAGCAGTGGCAGCAACAGCAGCCATTCCGGTGGCAGTGCACATTCCGAACCGGAGGATGAGCTCGATGGTGTAACGCGCAAAATGCCATCATCAGCAACATCGCCATCGTCTCAACAACAGCAACACCAACACCAACAGCAACACCAACAGCAACACCAACAGCAACAACAACAACAACAGCAACAACAACGACTGCAGCGTGATGAGAGTTTCCGTTTGCGTGCCTACGGCTCCATTCGCAGCTTCATCGACGGCGGCGAACGGAAGCTGTCGAACTCATTCTTTTTTGGTCGACCACCGACGACGACGATGACAACGACGATGGCGACGACGATGACGACGACGCCGAGGCATTCACAGTGCCTGGATGGCTATGACACCGTTAGCATCTCGAATGCATCCACAGTCGCCCAGCTGCGACGCGAGAGCAGCTTTCTGTTGCGTCGCGGCTCGGTCAGCTCATCGTGGTCGTTCAGCGATAGTTCCGGTTCCGGCAACTCGGGCACACAACAACAACAACAGCAGCAGCACCAGCACCAGCAGCAGCAACAAAAACAAGAACAGCAGCAACATCAACAGCAGCAGCAGCAGCAGCAGCATCAACAACACTGCCGTGATCCACTGCTGGGCTGGCTGGAGATTGCGATTAGCTATCGGGAGAGCTACCACAGCCTGGACTGTACAATGGTGCGCGCCCGCGATCTGCCCGCAATGGATGCAGCCGGTCTGGCCGATCCCTATTGCAAGCTCAATATCGTAACGCCCGAGGGACATACGAAATATATGCGTTGGCAGCGCACCAAAACTGTGCACAAGACCCGCAATCCGGACTTTAATGAGACGCTCCAATTCGTTGGCGTCGAGCCCGAGGAGCTGGGCAATTCGCTGCTCTACGTGGCGCTGTTCGATGATGATAAGTATGGACATGATTTTCTCGGTGCCGCCAAAGTTTGCCTCTCCACAGTAAGTCGTAGTTGTTAATCAGCACATGCAGTTCATATGCAAGGGGTGGGTCAAAGGGCAGGGGATATAGGATACACACACCTGGACACACTCCAGACAATTATTGATCGCTCCGACTTAAGTGCATTTGTAAAGAAAGTTCTGAGACCGACCAGTGGATGTGGCTATGCAATCCCTTGGTCATATTGCTAAAGTTAAAGTTCTCTTAATTGCACGCCACTTTAACTGTGAAATATGCTAAGCAAATGAAGCCAGTTGTCCGATTATCATTGAGCAACAAAGTCACACAAGAAGTATATAAAAAGTATCCAAGTCTGTCAAGTCTGTCAAGTCAAGTCAAGTCAAGTCGTTAATTGGTTTTTGTTGTTGTTGTTGTTATTATGCAGGTGCACAGCACGACACAGTATCGGATATCGGTGCCGCTGGGCGTGGAGGATCAGTACAGCAATGAGGCGGAACTGGCGCAGAGTTGGCCCAATGGCAAGATACTCATCTCGCTGTGCTACAACACGAAACGACGAGCGCTGGTGGTCAATGTGAAGCAGTGCATTAATCTGCTGGCAATGGACAACAACGGCAGCTCCGATCCATTTGTTAAGCTGTAAGTGGATCCGGGGGAGGGAGGGTTGGGTTGTATCCCTACTCCACCTTCTCCCCCGCTCATCTTCAGCTGCATTGATTACTTTCTGATTGTAGACAATTAAGACCGGATGCGCACAAGAATAAGAAGCACAAGACGAGCGTCAAATGGCGCACATTGAATCCCACTTACAACGAGGAGTTCTATTTCGAGGCGAGTCCGCACGATCTGAACAAGGAGATGCTCATCTTGACCGTCTGGGACAAGGATCTGGGCAAGAGCAACGATTTCCTTGGCAGCCTGCAGCTGGGCGCCCAAAGCAAGGGTGATCGACTCCAGCAGTGGCTCGACTGCATCCGTTTGCCCGATCATTTCCATGAGAAATGGCATTGCCTCGCCCCCGAAAATCCAACGCATTAGCCCCAAAAATCAAAGAAGACGAAGAAGACGAAGAAGAAAAACGAACATCTCTCCAACAACAGCTGATTCCAGTTTTAGTTTCATACATACATGCATACATACATACATATTTATATACATATATACATATACATATACATATAAATCATATAAACATATATTTTTGATATGCCTGCATGCAATTGTGAGTGTGTGTAGATGTGTGTGTGTGTGTGTGTGTTTGTGTGTGTGCCATGTGTGTTAACAATTTCTGCTTTCATCCCACCGCTTGCATATCATTTGGCCCCCAAAACATAACCTCAATTTGCTAGGCAACATAACCTCACTTCGCTTAATTCTCCCTGGCACAACCACAGCCAGACACGCACACACACACACACACACACATGCACATAGAGGCACACACATACTGTATATAGCTTATGTTTAAGTGTCCTTAAAAAGGGTTTATCAGCAATTGTTTTATTTTTTGTTCTGTTCTTTTTTCATTTCTTTTCTCTTTTTTCTACTTCAATAATAATAATAATAATAATAATAACATTTAAAGGCAGCAAACAAAAAGTCCAAAAAGTAGCAAGGAAACATACGAAAAAAAAGAAGAAAAACAACAAAACAAAACAAAATGAATATTTTTGATTCGTATTATTATTATTGTATTTATTCAAAAAGGATTCTTGCAGAGCACTCTATATTTATAATACCCTTATATTAACCAAAAAAAACAAAAAAAAACAAAAAAAACAAACAATTTATTAGTCAAGCATTTGTCGAGTGCAATTTATTTATATATATGTATATATACATATATGTATATGTACAAATAAATCAAGAATCAAAATTATGATAATATGAAAAACACAGCAAAATTGATTTTGATTTGGGGCAATGATGTTTTTTTGTAAATCGCCGACGTTTTACGGTTTTAAAACAATTCTCTTTTTTGTTGCAGAAATTTACATTTGGCATTTTTCGTATACATGGAATTCAATAAACCAAGAATCAATATTACATATATATATGTATGTGTATAATTTCATAGATAAATCCTTTTGGGTTGGCAAAAACAAAAACGCTTAAGACCAGACTAGCGCTTTTCTCAGGTAATTTGAATGAAGCTTGGCATTTGTCGAATACAATTCATTTGCATATATATATAAATATTTATATATACATATGTATAAACAAATCAAGAATCAGGTGTATATATATATGTATATATTGGAAAAAGAAATAAAGGAAATCATTTGCGGGGAATGAACGTGCCTCTCAAAATTCTTCATACGTTTTTTTTTGAACAGCACGCAAAATAACTTCAAGGTATTTTCTTGCAAATGTACAATTTAAGTTTGGCAAATATAGCATATATACATATATATATATATATATATATATATATATATACTATATGTATGTGTGTGTGTGTGTGTGTGTGTGTAAGTACATTGAGAGCATCTGTATGTTGTACATCACATGTTGTTGCAAGTAGACTTCTTCAGCTTTATCAATAGATTCGACAAATAGATTCGACAGTGGTTTGAAGTGGCTGATAGATAGAAGTGTTCTTAGGAACTAAATAAAACGTGGAAAAGATAGATGTGTCCGCATCCGTGGCCAACATGTCACATGTGCCGCTTAACGCTCAAATCGTGCCCCGTTGGATAAACAAGATATTGCACACGGGTATGCGAATGATCATGTTGCTGTTGCCGTCGATGCTGCTGATGCTGCTGCTGCTGCTGCTGCTGATGTTGGTGTTGTTGTTGTTGTTGCTGCTGCTGTGCTGTGGATTGATGTTGCCGCCGCTGTTGTTGTTGTTGGCCAACCGCGCTGGCAGCTGACGGCGCTGCAGCGCTAGTCGTATGTTAGAAGAGACGCTTCTCATAGCTAAACAGACCGTGAACATTGCCCTCCTGCTGGGCCGAGTGAGTGCGCTTCATGAAGCGCAGCTCTCCGTTGTAGATCATCACTCTGCAAATGCAAAAAGCAAGAAAATTGAATCAGTTGACTCAATCGCAAAACAAGTAAGAATATGCTCGACTAGCTGTATACCCTGAACCCATTTGTTAAATACAAATTGAGTCGATTGAAAGTATTTCTATATATAAAATACGAGTACACATCGAATGTGTATGGACCACTAATCTTCATGTTTGTCCAATTGATCATGAATATGTGAAGGCAGCGAACACTGAGTTGAACACTGAAAGTCTCTGCATAGCGACGGACAGATCAAGAACATAAATGTTCAAGTCGAGCACTATCATTACAAGTAACTAGAATAAATAGATGCCTCGTCGGCAGCTTTGATCGACGCTTTCATCGACGACTTGGCGGCAAGTACCCAGAATCAGTTGGCGTCAGCATATTTCAGCTTCGCCGGACACAGCCAGAAAAATATTCGACAGCAAATTCCAGCGGGTGAACAACCGACAGCTCCACCAATGGAGCAACGGCGACAAAGCGACAACGACAAAATGCCAGCAGAGTCAGCAGAGTCAGCAGAGTCAGCAGTCCGAGGTTTAACTACGATTTGCTGAAGTTGTCCAACTCAGTTCAAATAAAGCACTCAAGCAAAACGATTCGGTTTTGCTGAGTAAAAACAAAAGGCAATCGTTTCATTTGTATAGTTTAAGGGATCGCAGACTCCAATATAGAAGTTGTTCTACGAGTACACTAAAAGAAGTATATAGAAATCGAAGGTTGGTTGCGAATCGCTTGCTGACAACAGTTGCCGGGTGGCTCGGTGACTTACCTGAGCTTGTTAACCGAATTGGCGCCAATGTCCTGGCAGCTGTGCTGCAGTCCGCATTCCAAATACGGCAGATAGCGCAGTACGGATCCCTTGTCGACAATGCTGCCGCTGACACCCTGGGCGACCTTCATTTTATCCATCTCGTTGTGATAGTAACGGGACATTGCAGCGCCCTTGGCATCGCCACGCTCCATTGCCTCCAACGAGCCCATGCCGCGATATTTCTTCAAGCGGACACCGTCCGAAAAGAAATACTCACCGGGCGCCTCCGAGGTGCCAGCAAGCAGAGAGCCCATCATCACAGCGCTGGCGCCCAGCGCCAATGCCTTAACAATATGTCCAATCGATTGGATGCCGCCATCGGCAATAACCGGCACACCGAACTGTTTGGCAAATGTGGACACCTGGTAGACGGCCGTCGCCTGTGGACAGCCGCAGGCCATCACCTCCTGTGTGATGCAAATGGAGCCGGAGCCCATGCCCACGCGCAGACCATCCACGCCCGCATCGATGAGATTCTTGGCCTGGGCGCGTGTCACAACTGCCCCACGAGTACCAACGAGAGCAAGCAATGTGTGTGCGAGTGTGCGGGTGTGCGAGTGTGTGTTAGTACAACTTGGGCATAAGAGCATGCAATGATCTCGAATAATAGTTCCAAATCAAGAATATATATATATGCAAACATTTTACTAGCCATTCCAATTCCAATTCCAATTCCAAGTTCTAATTACTCACTTGACGCAAAAGGAATTATTCAATTCTCTTGCTGTACTTTACAGGGAGAGGAACGATTTCTATATATATATATATATATATCTGTGTATTGGGAACTATTGTTACGACATTCAGAGTTTTGAGGAAGGGGAGGGGTTAGTTACCATTGCCGCCAATGACCTGCAGATCGGGATACGTCTCTTTGATGAACTTGATCATCTCGACCTGGTAAATGGAATTGCCCTGCGACGAGTCCAATATGATGACATCGACACCGTTCGCGACGAGCAGATGGAGCCGTGCCTTGTCCTCGTGGCGGGTACCAATTGCGGCGCCGACAAGCAGCTGCTTATTGGAATCCTTGGATGCGTTTGGATAGGAGCGCGCCTTCTTCAAATCGGTGCGCGCTATCATTGCGACCAGTTCGCCATCCTGATTGACAATCGGCAGCTTGCCCTTCTTGCTCTTCTCCAGTATGGCGTTCGCCATCGGCAGCGTGATGCCATTGGGGGCGGTTATCAGTTGGGTGGTCATGATGTCGGCGAGCAGTATCTCCGGCTGGTGTTCACGGAAATCGATGTCTCGGGACGTGACCATGCCGAGCAGCTTGCCACCGAGCTTGCCATTCTCGGTGACCGGGTAACCGGTGAAGCCGTTCTTGCGCCGTGCCTCGAGCACATCGCCAACGGTATTTGACGGCGACATCACCGACGGATCACGCATAAAGCCATGTTTGTATTTCTTAACCTTGTGCACCTCCAACGCTTGATACTCCGGCGTGCAGTTGTGATGGATGATCCCAATGCCACCACACAGCTGCGCGTGGATCCCATCATTTTATTGTTTTTTGTTTTGTTTTTTTGTTTTTTTTTGTTCATCCGGCGGCGGCGGCGTGCGAGGGAAAATAATTATAGCGATTATAGAGGCGCATAAGAGTGTTCAATTACAACCACAACTGGAGCGGCAGCGATACCAAACAAAATCAATATCAACATCAATCAATCAAGATCATATATATAGACATAGAGCACCAGGGCTGGCGATGTGCATCGATCGGCTATTTGTTGTTAATCGTTATCGTTTATCGTTTATCGGTTGTCCGCTTATCGACACTTTACCGCTATTTTCGACGCTTTTGGTTAACAATGTTCATGCAATGTTAATCTGACATTTACAGCATGAAAAGCATCTACATACATATCTATCTATATCTATATATATATATATATATATTATATACATACATCTCTATATCCAAACTGACAGACGTAGAAACTGCAAAGATGTTTAACTGACGCACACATTTAACCTGAATCTATTTCCGCCTAAATTTACCTATAAATTAATTATGTATATTTGTGTATATATATATATATATATCCTTCGACTGATTCTTCCTGTGGCAGCTATATTAATTAGCTAACCGATCTGGCTGTCGCCTGTAGGATATATGCCAACATTCAACAAGCCAGACGACTTTTGATGCTGGTCTAGAATATATATATATATGTCTACTTACTAGGCTCTACAAGGTTATATGTTCGATACTCGTATGTCAGCCAAGCTTCGATTGAGGGGAATTCTATTTTTTGGACTCGATTAGATAATTGGCGCAAATAATACGAAAAACAAAATGTCTTCAAATAAATATTTAAATGTTAATTGGGTCAACACACAGATGATAATTCTTTGAAGATCGCGATGAATGCTTTGAAGACTTTGGAAGGGTTTCCGATTACGGTTTGAAAAACAGAAGGAAAACCGCAAGACAACAAAAATTTAAAGAAAACAATCAAAATGAAAATTTCAGTTTCCCGAGTTTCAAGTATTTTGATGATGACGATGACGATGATGATGTTGGCTTGTTGGTTTTGGTTTGGTTAGCTGGTTAGTTAGTTGCCTGCTTTGTTTTACGATACTTACCGCCATGGCTATGGCCATCTCGGATTCGGTTACGGTGTCCATGGGCGAACTGACGAGCGGAGCACGCAACGAGAGGCGTCTGGTTAGCGGCGAGCTGAGATCGACTTCCTCGGCGGCAAAGTCGATGAAGCCGGGTAATATGAGGAAATCGCTAATGTGGCAAGATCGGGTTGGTAACATGAGAACAACAACGTGTGGCGCATATATAACGGGCAGAGAGGGGCAGAGAGGGGGCGGAGAGAGGGGTGCATGTAAATGTGACAGTATTCAATAATTAGTAAATTCAGTCATGAACTTATTTAGTACAATTATAATTACAATTAATAATTACAAAACATATAACAATAATTAGATAATCCATTTAAACACTTGACACACCTGAAAAGCTCAACAATTGAGATTTCAAGATCTTGATTAAATACGGCAATTGCAAGCTCAAATTAAGATTACAAAACTAGCCAAGATTGTTTGTACCATAGAATAGGTGGAGTGGTCTCTGCTTGGGGGCTGAGAACTGAGGACTGAACTCGAGCGGGGAACTTAAAATGATCCGTGATAAGATCCGCCGGCCTTCACTTACTTGTAGGTGAGACCATCGCCATTCTTGAACAGCTCGTTGCAGCTGAGTCCGTCCTGGAGGAGAAGGTCCGTTTCCGGTTTCGGTTGGGCATCGCCGGCACCGTTGGCCATTAACCCGTTGACTTTTGGCTTTAGGTTGTTGGCGGCGACGTCAACGTCAACGTCAACGTCGGCGGCTGCGCTGCTGTTTGCCATGCGAGCGAGCGAAAGCGTTCACCTTAGGAGCAATCGAGGTCGAACGTCAGCAGCAACAACAGCAACAACAACAACAACCACAAATTATGAGCTCAAAAAGTCAACAGACACAAAAGCCACACGCAAACAACCCAATGTGCTGTGCCTTGTTCTTATTGCTGTTGTTCCTGTTACTGTTATTATTATTATTATTATTTGTTTATCGTATATCTTGTTGCCGCTGCTTCGTCCAATTAAAAGCCGTTAAACTGCAATTGCCAATTACGTGCCTAGAATATAAAAAGCAAGGCGGAAAATCAAAAACCATCGAACGAAAACAAAAACAGAAGGAAAACATCAAATGACTAAGAACTAGTTGCATCCAGCAATTCGAATCGAATTTCAGCCGTAGAAATTGAAAATAATTGGAAAACATTTATGCAAATTAAAGGAATGTTGTGCCAAAATTCGAGTCACAAGTGTTTCATATACTCGTATGTTTAACGTCATTTCCCCATCTTTAAGCCAATTTCTCTGCTTTTTGCATATAGCATTAGCATTATAAACAAGAGAGAACGTTGCCTTCGGGTATAGCCGACTGCGAAATACTCTGACAGCATATCGTGGCCCATCTTTGAAGGAGATTTTTAGTGATGTTGGCAGACTCTTCCAACCTTCCAGAACCTTCCTTCCAAGCGTGGCAACTACAGCACTGAAACTGCGAAAGGTCAAAGGCCAACAAAATGTTGGAGGACGATCTTCTGATCTCTGTATAACTAAAGTTCTTAAATCGCGCGAGATATTGGCTTATATATATGCACCTTTCCAATTGAGCGAGTTGTGTTTCCGCCATCCGATTTGGGCGACCCTTGAAGGACACGCCACCCATCGAACTTGGCGACTATATCCTGTAAAAAAACGTGGCATGTCTCTAGCTCTCCGGCGTCTGTCGGACGGACAGACGGACAGACAGCATGTGGCGCGCATTGCACAAAACCAATATACAACTGTTTCAAAGTATAAATTCGGATATGTCAAATTGATTTCAAGTCCAGACTATTTTCAAGCATTTGTTGTGAATTGCCAATTTCAAAATATTGCTTCTGCCGTCAAACATTTCTAATGCGTTATTTGCCCCCTCTTTTATTTTATGCGCATTAAATGCTCTAATTTGCGAGCGACGACTGCACATGATTCAGTGAGTAAATAATTTTGAATTAATCTTCGCTGACAGAGATGCAACCAACTAAATTAGTTGACTAAGCAAACTGTGGGAAATATGCCAATATATATATATGTGTGTATGTATATGTATATTTATACATTCAATACATACTTGTTGGGTTCAAGTGCCGGGGAAGGTAGAAAACATGGTAACCCAACAACAGCAACAACAACAACAGCCACATTCGTATATATCCGAGTTGGTACATTTTTGACGAGCATATGGATAATCCCAAGTTTATGCTCATTTAATATGTTGCATTCATAGAGACAGGCATGCGGACAGACAGCTTGGTAGCGAGCTAACTTTTTAGGGGGGCACAAATTGTGCGGAAGGCGTTTAATAATGAGTTCTTCAGTTGGTCACAGGGAAAGGTCAGAACACGTGGTTTCTATATTTACCCGTCCAGCAGCTTACCAACCAAGAGCGTCGAAGTATTGCCATAAACTGTTCCACATTGGGGATGTTGAGCGCATCGTGTCAACGACATTTCGATACAACGATTAATCTCGCACTGCACGTCCTATCGATAATTTACAATTGCGACGCATAATAATAACAAAAAAAAAACATTAACAATCGGCCAGGTATTGCCTCCAAATTGTTATTTGATTAATATTTTTTATTACTTAAATTAAATAATAATCAAATGAATTCGCTGATTTCAAATTACTTTGTGAACAGGCGCATTATTGTAAAAACAATTTATTTGATTTAAACGTTATGATTTAAAGATATTTTTGACTTGCAGAACAGATAAGTGCATTTACACCATATGTTCATATTATTATATTCATTTATCTATTATAGTTTTTGAGAGCAAACATGTATTAATTCATTTTTTAAATTAATATTTGGTACTTAATACCGACTGCAAGTGTGCTGTAGCGACAATAAAATGTGACCATATTTCTAACTAGGGCTGCACTGTTGAAACTGATATCAAATATTTAGCCGAATTGTGCACACTCTAAAGCTTAGCCATGACACAACCCGCGTTTGTAATTATACCAGAGCTTAACGAAAGTGCTCAATGAAATGTTATCGAAATGTAGCTGCTTAGCCGTTTAGCTTGTTTATAAGTTAACAGTTTGTAAGTGTACGTTTCTGGTTTATTTTTAGGTCATATAATATGATGAAATTTGGATTACAATTATCATTATGCTCTTGTGTATTTTGTGAAAATGTAAAATTTACGTATATTAATTGCATGTATTTTAAAATTTTAGCTTAACAGTACCATTTTGAGTATTCATAAGCTAACAATCCAATCAGACAGTGAATCCTCGCTTCTGCCATGTTAAACTGAGGAAATGTAATTGTTAACAGAGCGATGTAACAGGCATGATGGTATTCAGTTTTATGTTGCATGCTTTTAAGCGCGCTATGCTCACTTCGGACGGGAGACGAACAACCGAACCCAATGCTAGATGGAAACGAAGCGCTTGAAACGAAACAAGAAAACACAAAAAATTTCTCTCTCATTCTTAAAATTTCACTCGCCGCGAGCTGTTGTCGTTCGTGCCCGGATAAACGATATTTTCAAAAGTTGGTTGTTGTGGTTTTTTTTGTTGTATTTTTTTTGTCGTATATTTTAACTGCAAAAAGATGCATCAAATAAAAAGTGTACAGAGTGCAATTGCATGTGTCTATATATATATGTGTGTGTGAATGTGTATTTCTGCGTGTTTGTGTGTGTGTATGTGAGTGTGTGTGTGTTTGCCTTTGGCGATAGCAATTGACAAGTGGCCAAAATAGGCGCCAAGGCGCCCCACAAAGGACGCGCTGCCGGCATCGACTTCGCCTTAGCGGGATTTGTTTTTGTTGCAATGCATGCACTGCTCTCTGCCCTGCCCTGAACAACCCCCCCCCCCCCCCCACTCCACGCCCCTTTATATAAAGAGAAAGAAAGAGAGAGAGAGAGAGAGAGAGCAGCGGCAGCGGTAACAACAAATTGAACGAATTTTTTTGTTATTGTGTATTTTTGCAGATAGTTTTGTGCAGTTTTGTTGCATGCCAAACGTGACGTGAGAAATTTGAAAATGTGACAAGCGAGAAGTGAGAAGCGAGAATCAAACAGCAACCGTTAAAGATATGTTCTCAGCTGAGAGCAAGAGCGAGAGCGCCTTAATTTAAGCCTAGGATATAAAGTGAGGCATGGATTATATGTAAAAAAAAAAAATAATAATAATAAATAAAAAGAAACGGAATCAGCGAGATACCCCGCAATGTGTTCAACATAAGTGCAAAAGCAGCAAAAAATACAAATAAATAAATAATAATAAATATGTAAAAATAAATATAAAATAAATACAAATTAAGGAAATTTCCATCACAAATTTGTTATGTAAAATGCAAATGTTTATGTATATATATATATATAATTAGTATATGTCATAAATACACACATATATTGTATATCCATGTGTAAATAACAAAAAACAATCACAACAGATCAAAACAAAACCAAACAAAGCTTAACAAAACACCGCTGCTATTGGATTGTGAATCCAAGAAGAAGAGTGCAAAACGGCATAGTTTAAGAGCAAAACTCGACAATAACAGCTATAGCAACAACAACAACGACAACAGCAGATGCAATATTTAAAACGCAAGGCTCAACTGTTAAAGCTCAACTTACAGTCGCTCGCTGGCAGAGCCACAGAGCATGGATTACACCTTTAATATAGCAGCCACAGCAGCAGCAGCATTATTATTAGCATCAGCAAAAGCAGAGCAAAGAAAAGGCACACATTAAATGAGCGCCAGCCGGCCACAAAAATGCCGCCGCTGCAAGGACGTCAACAGTTGATGTAAGTAGCCGAATTAAATTTAACGTAACATACTAACGTAACAGTTTAAGCTCATTGTAAGTCTATCTGTGTGTGTATGTGTTTGTATGTGTGGGGGTCAAAGCACATGTGAAACGCGTACAGCCGTTCGTTGGTTCGTTGGACTGGCCGATATCTGGCGCTCTCTGTTTATGAATGAAACGCAACGAGGAAGCAGTGCACAAAACCAAAGAGAGTCAACAAAAAAAGAAACACCAAGAGAGCGCCAAAAGAGAGCGCGCAATGCGGAACGCCAAACTCTCTCATAAACAACACAAACACACACACACACGCAAACGGTTGGCTACGCTGTGCGCTTGTTTATGTGCATGTGTGTGTGTGAGTGAGTGAGAAAGAGAGCAAACACAACGCCAGGCATTGGCACGGCGCGAGTTCATCGACCTTTGCTATTGAAATTTTTTGGGCAACAATACAAACATACACACACATATATAGCGGGCACGCATACAAATACTAAAGCGATTTTATTTACACATTGATAAACTATCGAGTGTTGACTTGCGAGCTGTTGTCGTAGAGTTTAGATGCTTTGTATGCTCTTTGCTTGTGTGCGTGTGTGTGTATTGTAATGTGATGCAATTTGACACAGATTGAGATAATGATCTAACCCTTTGCTGATATTCAGCATTTCTACCTGTCACTCAGTGACAGACACAGACAGGGAGAGAGAGAGAGAGAGAGATAGCGAGAGCAATGTGTAGATTGAATAAGGAAAGAGCATGCCGATTTCGTTCAGTTCGATTCTTCTTCCTGATTGTTTTGCGTGCGTGTTGTGTGTGTGTGTGTCTGTGTCTGTATAGCGGGTGGGTTGGCGAACGCACGATAACGCCGTGTTCGAAAACGTTTTGCGGAGTGAGAGAGAGAGAGAGAGAGAGAGAGCCAGAAGAAAGTTGTACTGAGAATTATGCTTTGTTTTGTTTAAGCTTTGGCTCTGCTTCTGCTTCGGTTTGATAATTAACTGTTTTGCTTGAATGTATTTAGTTGAGTTTAATTTAACTGAGTTTAACTTGGTAACAGTTCACAGCAATTGTCGAATGTAGTGACAAGGGCACACATACGCATACACATACGCATACGCATACACATACACATACAAAAATGTTCGTATTTCACACATTTTGGATGCTGCTAAATAAAAGTGTCCAGTTTTTAAAAATAAATATAAAAACCATTCATTTTTAAAGTTAAGTTCCAAATATTTAACTTAAGTTGCATTTGGAACTCTTTTGGCATTTTGTACTTGCCTGTTTCTGTTGATAGAACCAATATTGGTTTGCCACGAAAAGCACTTAAACTTTGAGGTTAATATTCATGAAACGAACTGGTAATATTTGTATGGACTCAAGCTGTAATCATTTAATTTCATCTTATCAAAATGAAAATGATTTTAAGATTTCTACACTATTTCTATTTGGCTATAGATAGTCGACAACGTATACGCAATATTGTGAATGCTTGAAAGAAGGGGTGGTTTATGTTGGATTGGGTTGGGCAAAGGGGAAGACAGCAGTTTACAGCTTACAGCTTACAGCCGCCCTTGCCCTTGCCCTTGTCGCTCTGCTCCTGCCCCTGCCTCTGCCTCTGCTCCTGTGTCAATTTCTTAGCCTCATCCCCCGTTGGTTGTCACTGAGTTTGGGAACTAGCAACTGGAATTTGTGAAGTTTTTTTGCTTTTTTTGTTTTTTGAAAATCATTTCTTGCAACAATATGAATATCGAACGCTGCTGCTGTTCCTGCTGCTGCTGTGTGTGTGTGTGTGTGCATGGGCATTTGCTGCCTCATACATAATTGGGTGCTCTGACTGCCCCTTTGTGTTTGTGCTCTTTTCCTCCCTCGTTTGCTTGCTCGCACACACACACACACACACACACGCAGAGACGCATGTATGAATTGCTGTATGTGAATGCTTATGTAAATAGATACATACATTACATACATACATATGTACATGTAAAATGGGGGTTACATGACATTGAAACCAATTTTGAAGGTTCAAACTTTTGACGGGGCTGCTGATGCTTCTACTTCATTTTGTTTCTTTTTTCCCTTGTGCTTGTGATTGCATAGATACATTTATACAAACATATATATGTATATATATTTATATATATATATATATATATATATATATACACATATATAGATAAGTAGCAGGAAGAAGTATCTGTCACGCGAACGCTTTTTATAATTGATAAGGAAGTTGATTTGCTTTGAAGTTAGAGGCTCCTTAGTCGTTATAGTCGTATCAGCTAAAATGTTGAGATCTCCAACAACAGCCGACTAGATCCAGTCAATTTATAATATATACCTTAGGCAGGTCAGCTGTTCTTCATCGTATCGATACAAATTGATTAAAAATTTCGCATTTGATCGATTATATGGAATATCAAATTGAATACGCATGATCAATAGTATTTTCTTGTTTTTCGCATATATTGCTCACTAAATTTCTTAGAATATGGCAATTTGTTATACATATTATTATGTTTCATTTCACATTGAAGTTACTTATGAATCAATACTCTACAGGGTATCTCCCCTAGCTGGGCCCCACTCTCCACTCTCGACAAGTGCATTGTTTATTTGTTTTGTTCTTATTTCATTCTTTATTTTAATTCGCTTTCCATTTTTATCGATGCCAATGAACTTGAGCTTTATTTAATACATGTCCGCATGTCCACATGTCTCGTGCTGGTTGCCCACTCGCTGCTTTTGATCGCTGCTCGCTCTTATTACTCGCTACAAGTATAATAATATAGAAAGAGAGTAGCACCTGCACACAGTAGCTTATCTTTGACTTGCATAGGAGTTGCCATAATAATACATATATGAATATAAATATACACACGAATAAATATATATATATATATATATATATATATATTAAGTAAATATATATATTAAATATATATATGTAGTTGCTTGATCCCAATCGCCAAAGGTCCCAGCAGACTCTGCTGGCGTTATCTCGATTGTTGTTGTTGTTGCTATTTGATAGCGACGATAATTTCGAGTGTTGCCAGCCGTGGGGAGTATGCGTTGGGTACAAACACACGCGCACACACACACACACACACACACACACACACACACACATTAGTCGTGGGGTCAGCGCCTCGATGAAGTACGCAGCCCGTGCCATCGTTAGTTGCATTGTTGACCAACCCCATTGCCCTCTACCACCCACTCTGCGCAGTCATGGGCAGGGGGCAGAGGCAGGGGCTATATACACATACACATACACACACACATTCACACACTTACCTCAATTGCCTCTGCGTTTATTCAAGTCTAGCCTCGGAGTACGTACACTCGGAGATAAATGCTATTTTAAATTCAAGTAAAAAAGTGAATTTTGTTTCATGAGTTCGAATGCTCATTACAAGCATGGTTTTTTACTGAACAACAACTGAGCTACCCACTGTAGTAAGACTCTAGATTCATTAGAATACCATATTACATTTTTTCGTATGTCCTAAGCCCATTAAAAGTTGGGCAAAAGCAGATAAGGTAGACAGAAGTAAAGATCTCTTGCCCTATAAGGCTAATATATTCTTGATCAGCATATTAATAACCGAATCGATCTAGCCATCTCCATTTATTTAATTTTATCGATAACTTGTTTCGTGAGGCGACTATCGATTTAAATATACATTTTGGTTGGTAGTTAAATCCTCAATTTTTAATATCTAGCCTGCGAATCGATTTAAAATATACCTTGACATATTTTAGATGAACTGGAGAAGTTAAATTCATTTAGCAGTATTATTTGTAGATTATTGTAGTATATATATTCCTTGATGTGCAGCTATCATCACTTTTCCAAAATCTTCGAAATCAGCACCAAAAATTTGGGTTATTCATTCAGCGATTTCAATACCTGCCCCCTCCACATTCGGAGAGTGTCCTATTCGAAGTGTTTGACTACGTCTGAGTCACTGAGAGAAAATTGGATACGTTTCGTATCATGTTCGGATACCTTAGCCCGAATATTTGCCGAGTTGGCCGCTTTGCAATGATGTCTGCTGCAATTTTCGCTGCTTTCTTCGAAGCGAAAGAAGAGAGTAAAATAATACGAAAGACATGAAAGAATGCAGATTTAGCTTGGCGACTTGCCGACTATTGAATACCCTATCCATACATATATGGTAGATGTCTTCGTAAAATTTGTGTTCCTAGTCGTAATTTGAAAATAGCTTAATGCTGATTGTCAAATCGCAATTTGAGAGCTTTGACACTTTTGAGTCGTCACAAGATATGTTTGTCAAACTAAAATTGATGCTTCAATAAATATATGTGTATATAATTAATACTTCTAGATATTGAAAGCGCAATTTTCATTACATAAATATTAAATGATAACATTCTACGATGGATTTGGATGTATTAATCGATATATTAATATTAAATATTTTGATATATATATATATATATATATATTCACAAATTTCTGTTTTAAAATTTCCTTATGAGATCGGACTAAAAATATCATTGAAGATTTAAGATAAGAGAACAATTTGTCAAGTATGATTATTTCATAGAAAAAGTAAAATCAATATTGATATTGAGAGAGAGTATGCAGGGTATTATGCAGTTTGATCGATCGAATGTGGACTGTGGATTGTGGAATGTGCTGGATAAAATCCATTCACATATGTACAATTCATAATGTGCATTTGTCATTAGCTGGGATCTCTGGTGCTGCTGATCCTCCTCGTCTTTCACATTGCCTCTATCTCTCCGTCTCCCTCTCTCCGTCTCTCTCTCTCTCTCGCTGTATGTCTGTCGCTGCTCTCATTTGTCTATTATCATTCGCTTCGCGCTTGTTTCTTTCCAACAATTTTTTTTGCCCTTGCCCATTATTTCATTTTAGCTCAAGCATTTCACCAGTGCCGTTTCCATTTCTCCAATTTCTCCATTTTCGCTTAGTGCGGCGAAAAGGCGAAAGAAAGAAGTACTTGGCTTCGCTTTGTTGTTGTTGTTGTTTTAACTTTTTTTTGCAAATACATGTGTATGTAGTAATAACAATATGTATATATATATAAATATATGCATGTATGTGTGTGTGTGTGTAAATAGTAGAAATAGGTACAATGTTCGTTCAATGACCTTTTACTTTTTACACAATTCCACGCTGCCCATGTCTTCTCGCACTGTGTGTGAGTGTTTGTGTGTGTGTTGGTGTGTGTATTTGTGTGTGTGTGTGTGTCTGTGTTAAAGATATGGTTAAATTAGTCACTCATTGCCAGGGCGCACAAATTGCGTAATTTTGCAAACTGTGACGTCAATCGGATGCGGAAGGCGAATTTCACTTAAAAGTTACACAGGCACCTGCTTTAATTATATATTTAGATATATACTTATGCAGTTTAACAAATCACACTCTTCGAATAATGCGTGTGTAATAATTGCATATAAATAATTGTAAATATACGAAAGTTCTCCAGCAAGTTTAACTTAGCGTTTTGCGGTTGTTGCCATTGCACTACTACAAACACGCAAACACATATACAAACACAAACACACACATACACACATCTAAGCACACGCACGCAGCACACAACTCACACGCATTCACGCAATGCTTCTCTTACGAACGAAGAGCAACAGAGATATAGAAAGAGAGAGAGGGAGAGCGCGCGCTTGGCGCGCACTACTCTCGAAAGGGCACGTTCAGTGTGAATGACCGCCGCTAACACACATTTGTGCGAGCGCTAAAACAAAAGCAAAAAAACAAAAAAAGCAGAAGAAACTTAAAGCAGCGACGTCGCGACGTCGGCAGCAACGAATACGAGGAAGCGAGGCGACCAAGCGACCGACAACAACAACAGCAACTGAAAAGTAAAACAAGTAAGGAATTAACAGCTGTTACTGCGGCAACTCGACTATGAAATGCCCTGTAAAACGATTGGAATATGTGCAAATATTGGCATATGAATACATTTAATTCGCATTTAATTAAATCAAGTAAATAATTAATAAAATCAAATTAATCACATATAAGTGATATGTGTGTAATGCATGCTAGACATGATTATATCATATAATTATAAGCCCTTTTTAGCTGCGTCTACACGGTATAGAAATATTAAAAATACAGCACTGCATGAAAAGTTGCATCGTCGCTGTAAGTTGGCGTCGTCATCAATGTTGCTGCTGCTGTTACACTGTACACCCCACAGATCTGTCATTTGCGTTAGGGTTAAATGCTAGCTTTACTGCTTCCGCACATAACAACAACAACAAAAACAACCCACTCATTATTTTCTATAATTCAAATTTCTATATTCAAATCTTATGTTTTCCCATAGCCATTCCCGTTTCTTCCAAATTTAATTATTATTTTTTTAACAGTACCTTTTGACCAATTAAGCCGTCAAATTTGGCTTTTTCAAATGTTTGATTGTGGGATATTTTGAAACCAGCAAACAAAGGGAGTGCTCACGTTATTTTTACAAATTGTATTAATTTTGTATATTTCAGAGGTAAAAAAAAAAACAAAACTAAGAAATAGAGCTTTTAAAGTTGAACGAGCTGTCGCCTGGCTTACAATACTCACTCTGGCTATCTTATTATTATTATTATTTTTTTCTTAATAATTATCGATTATGGATGTATTTTCCTTAAGGTTTTTTGTTGGGATTGACAATGATTTTCCAATTAAGAAAAAAAAAAGACTTAGGATATGGGCACGCTTAGCCGAGCTTTAACTCAACACACAAATCGGAACCGGCCACAGTTGCCAGTTGCTCCAATAGCAACAAACTACATACTTGAACATGTACATGTATGAAAGTATGTCCAAACATAGCTATTAATGTATGTATATACGTGTGTGCGTATGTGTGGACATACATATGTGGGTAATCTGCTGTTGCCTCCTCTGCCGCCTGTACGTCGACGTCGCTGCTACTACTGCTGCTATTTGCCTTGCAAGAATAAATAAACAAGCAGGCAAACGAACGGGCGCAAAAAAAAAGGAAAGAAAACCGGCAATGTCATTAAACCCTAAACAAGAGCGAAAGCAACAACACAAAACGCGATAGAACATTGACACGAATACAACAACAAGAAAAACCAGAAGCGTTATGAAATACTCAACTTTTGAGAGAGTGAGAGAGAGGCAAATATTCGAGAGCAATGAACGGCCGGCCGGCCAGTACACACACACACACACACATAAGGAAGCACAGCTGCTCTCATCATTGGGGGCGCGCACACGATTTGTGTATATACATTTGGCTCTCTTAAGTTAAATGTACGACGCTCTCTTAGGCTCCAAAGCCAAAGCCAAAGCGAACGCAGGTGAACGACCGACCTAGCCATTTGTTTTCCTTTTGTGCGACTTGCATGTGCGTGTGTGTGTGTGTGCGTCTGTGTGTTTGTGTGAGAGAGCATCTGCATTTGCGTGTGTGTGTTTTTGAGTGTTTGTGTATGTGCTTTGCTGGTGCTGCGAAGCAAGTGAGTCATTTTTCACGGCTGCGACAGAGGCAAACGAAATTACTTTGATTTCATTTAATGCTGACTGTTTTGTTTGCTGTCTTGTCTTGGCGTGCTGTGCTCTCTCAGCTCTCTGCTGTCTACAGTCTCTTATTGTTTTATTTTATTACCCAATGACGACAACGACAACGACAAACGGCGATGCCAAAATGCCGCAATGCACTTCCTTGTCGCATTTTTTCTGCATATAGCCGATCGCCGCACCCACACTCAAGCGCGCTCTCTCCCACTCTCTCACTCTCTTTATGTTGCTATCTCGCGATCTTGCTCTATCTTGCGCTGTCGTGCAAATTCTTTGGAGCTCAATCCATAGAACAGCTAGTGCGTGAAAGCAAGCGTGACGAAGAATATTTATTGATCGCACTCTCCCACTCGCACCCACTCACTCACACACACATGCATATACATAAGTATGTATTTATGAATATGTATGCATTTAGCTCTGTCTCTGTTCCGCAAACACAGTGCGCTGTATGTGTGTGAGTGAGTGTGTGTGTCTTTGCACGCATGTTGACCTTGACTGTGACTTTCATAAAATTGGTTGTTGTTCTTGCTGCTGCTGCTGCTGCTGATGTTGCTGCTGCTGTTGCTGTTGCTGTTGTTGCTGTCTTACTTTTCTTGCTGTTATTGTTAGTGTAGTCTTTGTGTCGTCATTTATGAATTTTATTTCATCTTGCACCATCCAACATACATACACACACACATACATACATCTTTTCATATGCATATAAATTGTAACAAAGTCAGTTTTGGAATAATTTGGAGAATGCAATAGGAATGAATGACGATTTTATTGGGTGGCATCATCCAAATTCTATGCAGACAGTTATAGTTAATAAATATACACACACGCACACACACACACACACTCACACACATTTAATAAAGTATTTTTAAATGTTGTTCAACTTTTATTTTTTACGGGCATACAAATCGTTGCCTATATATATATTGCCGAAATATCTTGTGACTAATTTAAATTGTTCTGTAATATGTATGGAAGTGCTATGGTTGTGGTTCTAATTGGTAACAAATTGTGGCATTTATTGTTATCGTTAATCGATTTCTATCGGAAGTAATTAGAGTTGGACATTGAACAAATTTGCATACATTCAAAACTGGGAGTAGCCTCTGCAGTCGAAGAATCATTTCATTAATTTTATTTTTAATTATTTTGAGAATTGGAATCACCTCTGAATAATAATAATGTTATAATTAAGTGGACAGTTCGATGTAACACAATATTTATTTATGTCTTTTTACACGGGAATCCGATTCGAATTCGAATTCGAGTTCGAGTTCGAGTTCGCATTCCTTTCTGTTTGCCATGCAGTTCTGTTCTTGTCTTCTTGGACAATGAACTTTTGTGGATCGTAAGTCTTACAAACCGATCATAGAATGTAAAAAGAATTCCAAATATCCAACTATTCCACACGAATGCATTGTAAGATTGATCCTAATTTCTTATCTAATCAAATCTGTACACCACTCTGTTAGTATAACCTCGATAAATAAGTAAATAGAACGTTCAAGTATAGACTTGAAAAGGAATTGAAATTAGAGCAGAACAACGATGGGAGATATACATATATATATATATATATATATATATATATATATGTGTGTGTGTTTGTGTGTGTCTAGCTGAAATTGATGGATCTTTGCTTCTATATAGAACTATAGCCGTTACAGTAATGCCAAGGAATACGATAAAACGGTGGTGGGTGGGAGAGGAGAGGAGAGGAGACACGTAAAACGTAACCTTAAACCTTAAGCAAAGTAACGCAATGTAACTCAAGCTATGCGTGACGCGAGAGCTTGCCCCGTTTGGGGTCACACAGTTCGTTGCGGGCCATAAAACTAAGTAAATCCGTTAAGCAAACCTAAGCTATAAAATATGCGTGAGACAGAGCGAGAGGGCCAAACAGTGTGTGAGAGAGAGAGAGAGAGAGAAAGGTAGAGAAATAGGGAGTTTGGTGATAGTGATAACAATCATTATGTGATGTTTAGCGTCACTTTCCGAGACGGCCACCTCGCGAATTATCACGTAGTCGTCACACACACACACACACACACACACACACACACACTCACCCATAGAAATCACGGCAGTAAAAGCTAAAAAAAACAAAACCCAAAAAAAAGAGACCCAAAAATTAAGGTTTTTAGCGCTTTCTACCCAAAAGTTCACTGAACTTGCAGCGTCCACAGCTGCGGAGGAAGCAAAATAGCAACAACAACAACAGCAACAAAGAAAAAGAAGAAGCAGCAACAGCAGAGCAACAACAACAACAACAAAGTTGGTCGCATAGTCAAAACGAAATTGCTAATAAGCGTACAGAGTAAGAGAGAGAGAGAGAGAGAGAGAGCGAGCGAGCGAGAGAGCGAGAGAGCCCGTGTGTCTGTAGTGTGTGTGTGTGTATGTATGCATGTGTGTGTGTGTGTGTGTGTGTGTATGTGTGTGTGTGTGTGTAT
>JAWNLB010000013.1:1245000-1267500 GCA_035041595.1 Drosophila basisetae
CACCTTTGCCCCCTCCCCTGTTTCTGCTGCTCGTTTCATTTCATTTCGTTTCGTTTCGTTCCGTTTCGTCTCATTGTTGTTGTTGGGTACATGCAGAGGACGGTTGTAGGACTGCCGGAACACGACGGATACTTTTGTTTGTCTTGTGTTGTGCACACACAATGCGAACCCACAACAACAACAGCAACAACAACAACAAGGCCAAATGTAAACGCAGCGCTGCCAACTGTTGACAAACAAAATGATGCCAACAGCAGCAGCAGCAGCAACTGAGGCAGATGCTGATGTATAAAAAGTTGCACATATTTCACTGCAACTTTAACATTCGCTTAATATTTATTATAATCAAGGTGCTGAAAGATTAAGTAATCTCTTCCATTTTGTTTTTGTTTTTGTTTTTTGCTGGCTAATTAATCTAGAAGTCAAATCATTAACAAATATAATCATCGATTTCAACATCGATTCATTTTCGAGCTAAACTTATGTTTCTATATTTGCAAATATAGCTTGATTCTAGCTCAGATTAGGTCTGTTGTGGCTTAGTTCTGATTGTTTTCTCTTAATCTTAATCGTTGTACTACTAATTAATGATTACAGCAAACTCAATCGTGTAATCAATTCAGAGTCCTCCATTTCCACAACTAAGAACTCCATTTTAAGTGTTCTATTTAGTGAATAACTTTTTAGGTGGCTTAACTAATTCAATAATCAATTTTTTTTGTCTGATTGGGTTTTTTTGGATTTTCTTCCATTCATGCCACAAATGTTGAGCCATTTTGCACTTATCTTCTAATAATTATAATAATAATTTATATTTTATTTTAATTTTTATTTAATGAAATTTTTTCACTCTTTATATTTTTTGTGTCGACTGACTTTAGTTGACATTTAATAAATAAATTAATAGCTGACAAGAAAATAGTGCTTTAAACTTTTGTTAAAATTAAGTGGAGAACATCGATAAACATATTTCCCATAACCTTAAAGTGGGCTTTTCCAAAATGGAATCGCCTTAAAATCTAAAATTTCTATATCAGCCGCTCTCTTATTTTGTTGTTGAACCGGTAAACCCTCTTAAAAGTGGCTAACAATTTTCCCTTCTCCGATGGAGACCCCATATTTGAATGGTAGATTGCTGATCTAGCTCAAGTTGCCAAAACCTGGCTGTTAATCTACCCAATTCTACAATTGCTAAGAGCATCGTTGTTCATTTGCCGAAGTCTTAGACCCAGAGTGATCAGCTGCTGACTGGTTGCAGAGTATTCAGCAGTCGGCTAGGCTCGACTGCAACATGCTCACTTCTTCTGTAATCGACTTTTAGAAATTGTAGTTAACGTTTTCCGAAAAAGCTCGTAAATAAAATCATTTTCGCGATTTATCACTTTATATTTTTGTGTGGATTTTTATGGTTTTCGTGTCACGACATGCGCTCATCTCCAGTCTCAAGCAATTCGCTGGTGGGCGGTGGGCGGTGGGCGGGGTCAGCTTGTCCAATAAAATTTTTAGCGGGAAATCTGCTATGCTCTTTGCTCACTTTAGCGTGTTTTCTTTTTGATTGTTGTTGCTTTCTTTTCGCTACATTCTTCCGCTATTTGTATTGTTGGTGTTGTTGTTGTTGTTTGCCGACAGGTTGACGGGGTCGCTGGCTGCAGCAGGTGCCGCCAAAAGGGGAATGGGTGGGCTGTATTTATGTAAGTGATATTTAGTGACATTTTAGAGTTCAAGTTGCCATAGGCCAAACACAAGTGTGCCCCAACTGAATGCATATCTGTGTGTGTGTGTCTGTGTGTGTGTGTGTGTGTTGTGAAACGTACTTTGTTGACCTTTCTCGCTAGTTGTGTCTGTTGCTGGTGACGTCGACGTCGACGTCGGCGTCAACGCTGGCGTTGTTGCATTCGCCGGGTTAATGAAACCGATTGACACATAAACACAACAACAACAACAGCAACAGCAAAACACAAGAGTCTGAGCAAGAGGCAAGTCAATCAACTTGTCAGCGAAGAGAGCGTTCAACACATTTTAAGAGAACAGCAGCAATAACAGCAAAGAGAGCTGAGCTCTTTCTCTCCCTGCTCGCTGCTAACTAACAGAGTTCGAGAGCGTGGTATTTTGGTTCGTGTGATGAATGCATGATGAAGCATCCATAATGATATATATACAGGAAGTATACTCGTATTCATATTCAAATAAAACACTTTACTTAACAATATTTGTTGCGCCGAAGTTGCTGGTTGTGCATGGTTTGTGTCTGCGCTACAATACAAATGTTATTTGCATCGATAAGTGACAGGTTTTGACAGCGCTGTTAAGTATGCAGCGGCCGTTACGGCTGTTGTTTGTGCTGTTAGGCAAGCTGCTGGCATTTATGTTAGTTGGCAAGTGCTGTTAAGTGTGCGCTAAGCTTGCGCTGGGATAAAAGTTTGCTGTTATACTAACGCCATCTGTTGCCTATGCAGAGGCAGTGTGCGTTAAATATTTGTGGCGCCATCTACATTTAGTTAATAGCGGATGCGATTGCTGGTTGTGGTATATGCTTAGATTTAGTCAACACGCAATCCATTTCTAATTAACAACTAATTTTTACCGTTACTTTCCGTTTTCTCCGTTTCTCCCCTCTCCCCGTGCAGCACCCGTCTTGCCCGCGTCCACAGAGCCAATGTGAATATTGGCAGCTACATTAATCGCACGAATCTAGCTACCAAAACAAAAGCAAAACAATTTATAAAAACAACAACACACAATACACGAACTAGAGACAAATTCAGATTCAGATTCAGATTTAACAGCCGCAGCAGCAGCCGCAGCCGCAGCAGCAGCAGCAGCTGCAGCATCGAACAGACGCAGCCGGCGATTAGCAGAGATAACGGGTAAGTTGACGACAAATCATCATCATAATTCTCTTACACATACATCCAAACAATGAGCGAACGAGAGAGAGAGAGAGAGAGAGTGTCCGACTCACAGACACCATGTTTTTCATCAAATTAACAAATCAAATATGATTAAAAAAAATCAAAAATCAGAACATTTTAATTGTGGCAGATATTGTATTGTTTTCGTTTATTTCAATAGTTATTAACATTTGTGTGTAGAGTATAGAGGAGCTGCCCTGAAATATATTTCGAAATATCGTAAATTTTCTAAAAAAAATCAAGGTATTTTAGAGTCATAGAGTGAACTTAAAATACAGAATATATTCTTGATATTCTTCTTCAAGCGTAAGAGTATAGAAAAGTATTCAAAATCCAAAATGCATTAAATTTAGAATAAATAAATAAAATAATATTTCATATTTAATAACTCATAATTGAAGATCTATCGCAATTGAGTAATGAGTTGTTATCGATATTTATCGATTGAATTTGAAGCACTGAATTTGAATTGATTTAATCATAATACAATTGCGCTACTTAAAATACCCAAAGTGGAAAATGTTGCCACAGTTGCCACAGTTTAGTTGGCTGTTGCCTGCCACCACCAAGGTTGTTTGTTGTGAAGGATTTGCGAGAAGCCTTCGCTGGGTGCAATGGACTCCCGGACATAAAAAGCATGAATATCTGTGCCAACAACCTTCGACCAGTCAAGAAGCAGAATAAACACACACACACACACACACACACACACACACACACTGTGTATGTGTATGTGTGCTACATCCTCATAAATATGCAGAGTTGCTGGTTTGTGATGGTTTGGGGTTGTTGGTGTTGCTGGTTGCTGGTTGGTGGTTGGTGGTTGGCGTTCTGAATTCCTCGAGTTGCTGTCTGCAGCTGACTGCTTTGGATTTGAGACTGAGTTTGAGTTTGGATATTGTGTGTGGGGGGCTTGGGGTTTTTTTGGGGATTGGATTCGCACTGCTTGTCGCCGTGTCGCCGCCATTTCAAGCACACACTCCACAGTACGTGACTTGGACGTCAGCAGCGCTGTCGACGTCAGCATCAAGGATATTCACATGTGTTTATCCCTTAGCCATTAGCTGCTGCTGCTGCTGCTACTGCTGCTGCAGCTGCTGTTGGCCTGGCTCTGGCTCGGGTTCTGGCTTTGATCTCAGTCCAAATTCAACGCCATGCTGCCGTCATGCTGTCCTTCAGTCTGCGAGTGCAACGAACGCTGTCCTTTAACCTACATACACACACTCACACACTCACACACACACATTGTGCACATTGTGCACTGCTGGCAAACTCTCAACTAGTGTTAAAACTAATAACTACATATATAAAAGTAACTCTAAAAAACTTTGGATATCTTAAATTACAGCCAACTGCAAGCAAAGAGGGTGGTTCTTTTTTTCGAATACCCTGTAAACCGTTTATTACAATGTACACACATTATTTAAGACTCTAATACCTATCGATAATTATCGGCTTTCGATCATTATTCCTATTTTCTGAGCATATCTAAAAGTTGGTGCATTCTTGTTGTTTTTAATTTTGATTTATTTACGGAAGGTATGAGAAAAATTTAAATGTTTATAATTAAATTTGACATTAAGAAATGAATAAATTTAAAATTTAAAAAAAAACAAATAGCTTCGAATTATCGATTAATTTCCATTGTTTATAAACTTAAGTGTAATTATTGTTCGACTCCAGATGATGTATTGCAATTGATCTTTATATATATAGTAGCGTATAGTAACTGGAAAATCTGTACATTTCTTGTAGAGTTATTTGAGCAGAAATATTCTCATTTTATTCATAGCAATCTTATGATTTCTCCATTTGTATTGTAATATGCCATAGTGCAGTGTATATATATATATATATCCTGATGTTTCTCCATTAACTATCCAATATGTGCATATATATATATATATATATTTCTGATGATATTTAACTATATTCACGGAAAAAATCTCAACCAGCTGCGAAACTAGACCCAAACTGTTCCCAAATAAATTCGAGTTCAAGTTAAATAGTTTTATACTGAAATTAATTTGGAGAAATGTGTGCCCTTCTTCTTCTTTATCTTAATTTCGGTCTGTTTACAGTTACATGTAATTTGTGGTGGACAGTGGGTGGCAAGGGGGCGGCCGTTGCAATGCTTTCTGCAACGTCGGTTCACATGGCACATAGCACATGGCACACGGCACTCGGCACATGGCACACGGCACATGGCGTACACGGCACAACAAGCTTCCAGCTGGCAATCAATATTAGCCGCAGACGCAGACGCTGCCACAGCAGGAGGCGGACATGTCTATTACGCCATCAGCAAAGCAGCAACAACAAAAACAAAAAACACAAAAAAAAACAACTAAAATAAATAAATAAATAAAAGACTGCAACGAGTGCTGCTGAAATACATATTCTTCATGTACATCGTGGCCAGGCTGAACTGAAGCCACTGCAAACAAGCAATGTACATGTGGCAAATGTGTGTGTGTGTGTGTGTGTGTGTGAGTTGCCCTGACAGGCGGTCGGTCGCCTTCGCGTCGCTTCTATTTACATTTGCACGCTCAGTTGCTGCTCAGGCGCTGTTGGCGCCGACGCCAACGTCGCAAATGCTTCTAGTTGCAGTTGCAGCACAACCGCAACAACAACAACAACAGCAAATGCGAAGCATCGCAGACGTTCAGACGAAAGCGAAAGGCCATTGTCCGGAATTTTGTTGACCTACTAAGAGGCAGAATGTAAAGTACGAGGCATAGCTACACTGTCATTGCCGTTGCCGAAGTCATTTGACTAACGTACGAACGAACGAACGAACGAGCGAACGAACGAACGAACGAACGAACGCACGAACGCACGAACGAATGAAAGCTTTTATGAGCTGCAAAAAGCTTTGGCTATCTGTTCTGCGCTCGTTCTGTGCATTACTTGCGACTGTTTGTTGAAAGTTCGCGTCAAATTTAGCTACATATAAAACACAACAAGAACAACAACAACAACGACAACAACAAGAACAGCAACCACATCTAATGGTCTGCATTTTCGATATGAACGAAGTCAAAGCCGAATTGCTAACGAACGAAAAGTCTACGAGCGAGAAGAGAGAGAGAGAGAGAGAGCAGCAGCAAGTCATTCACCTTTTGCCCGCGACGCTCTCGCGATCGGCGTACACGCTCTCGCGTTCTCTTCAAATGACGTTCTGCTTTGCTCTCCCACTCGCCCGCTCTCTCTCTCGCGTTGCCTTTCCGATTTGGAAGCTAAGCTCAAAGCAAGCGGCGGGCTAGCCCTTGTTATGGGCTGTTATGCTCGTTACTGTTGTTGTTTTTATTGCTCTCGCTCCCTCGCTGGCAGCTGTGCAGCTGACTTAACGCCTACGCCGCAAAACGGCACAATGACAATGGGGGGAGCCAAAAAAAAAAGACAAAGGGAGAGCGACGAGGTGTCACACAATAGTAGAAAACGTAGCATTGCCATCAAAATTTTGACGAGCAATGCGTCAAGTTATTTTTTTTTGTGTATTATTCGTATTTTTTTGTTTTTACTTTCTCTTGGCAAATAGAAAATAATTACTCACATGCACACACACACACACATGTACATACATATGCGTGCTTGAATGTGTGTATGTATGTAAGCATATAGAAGAGCGTTTTAATTCACATTCTATTTGTGGGCAGACCACTGTGCATCAAATTGCATTGGATCGTTTCCTGCATAATTTCAATATGCATGCCACGTATGCGTATGAGTGTATGTGTGTGTATTTACATATATATTTATGTATGCACATATATTACGTCTCTTCCTCTTGCTCTCTCGCTCTCTTTCTCTCTTAACGGTCACGCTTAGGTGCACAGAAAGTTCAAATTTATAGCGAATGCACAGACGAAAGCACCGCATTCACCCCCCACACACACACACACACTCCACACAATCCACTATAACCCCTGCCACTGCCAGTGCCGCCTTCTCGCGAGTTGTGCAACTTTGGTGAGCTTTAACCTAGTTTAAGGTCATTTCCAAGTCAAAGACAATCAACAACTCGGTCGGGTTGACGGGCGTTTTCTGTATGTGTGCAATAGGACAGTTTTTCTTGTTGTTGTTTTATTCTTTCTTATACCCTGTTACTAACATACTAAATGGTATATAATGAAAAGCTGTACAAGTGAGACTTCAAAAAGTGAGGCCAAGTTAAATAAATAAAATAAAATAATATAAAAATAATTTGTTTTTAGAAATCCAAAAATAATCGGTCTTTCAAAACAACTGAGTATCTGCTAGTCGGACACACTCTACACTAAAGCACATCTTCTTCATTTTTACTGCAACATGCGCCTTCTGCTTTGACATTTGCTGTTCAGGTTAAATAAGACTCGAAAAGGAGCAAAGGATGGGTTTTTAAATTGGAGTTTTTTCTATTTTTATTTTTGTTAGAATGATTCGCATTGCAGCTACATATTTGTGTGTGTGTGTGTTGGTGAAAAGGAGACTATGCATTTTATCTAACGGCTGTTTACACGCATTTCGTTCGCTCAATGGCTCAATTTTTGACAGTGTCCAAAATTAAGGTCACACAATAATCTTGACATTGCGCGCTCGAGAGAACAAAACGACGACGACGGCGATGGCAACGGCGAGAGCAAAAGCCCAGCTCATCACCGAAACTGCGTCTCTCCGCCCCCCTCTCTGCGTCTCTCTGTCTTCTCTCTCTCCTCCCCTATCCCTCTGTGCGTCTCTATCGCACTCGCACTCGCACTCTGCTACTTATCATTCGCGTTGCGCGCGCGTCGTCAACAAATTATTATTTTTATTGTTGCTGTCGCATTTTTGTTGTTGTTTGCTTTGTTTTTTGTTGTTGTTATTTCTCATCCAATGCTGCCGGCGTCGCTGTCGCCGTCGCCGTTGGTGATAATGAAATTGAAATTTCATTGCTAATTGCGTTTAATATTTATAATTGACCCAAATAATTTGTGATTGGCTTGCAAAAACAACAAGCAACAGACATATGTGCAAACACTCACATAAAGAACAAAAACAAACTGTATGAGTGAAACAAAAGCAAGCAAAGAAAGCGACTGAATCGGGTCAGCTGTTTTGTTGTTGTTGTTGTATTGCTTAATTAGTCACCGTTATTTCTGCAGCTCAGCTCCTCTGCCTATGCCAACTGTATTGAATTACAATACGAGTGTGTATCTAACATTAAGCGATCTCGCTTTCAATGCACAACAAGAACAACAACGACAACAAGCAATCGCACAAATTTGCAAATCGAACAAACTAAATGTGCTCAATATGCACACATACAAATGCGTAAGCGTGTATATGTGTGAGCACACCAATAGACTCAGACACACACATGCATAGAATTCTCGCCCGTTGCTGGCTACATCTATTTTCTGCATGCAGTAGTTATTTGAATTTCAATATTATCAACATAATTAAATCGAAATGTTTTGTTTATATTTTTTTATTGTTTGTGTTATTTTGTTTTTACAACTTAGAACATGAACACGAATTCAATATATATACCACTATAATAAAATTGTTGGTAAGGGCATAGAATAGTCGTCTATAGCCGAAGCTTTTTTATTTGCCTTTGCCTCGCCTCGCCTTGGCTTGTCTCTCCGACATTCCCATATTCTCCTGCTATCACATCGAAAAAGTTTTTGCTCTTCGCCCTGTGCCCGACGTTCGCCGCAAAAAGTAGGTGAAAGGTCTTCAACCTTTTTGCATGAAAACAAAATTGTGCAGTGCATGGCAAAAAGGGGCGGCCTATTATATATATACATGTGTGTGTGTGTGTGTGTATGTGTGTGTCTTTGTAGTGCAGAGCTTTTTAGCATTTGTTTTTGTTCTTATTGTAGCGAGGTAAAAAAAGAAAAATTATATATACATAGATTGTATGTATATATTGAATAAAAGTAAACATAAATGCAGTGTGCGAAAAGTCGAGCAAAGTGCATGGCCATTGGGGATGGTGAGGAGCTGGTGCTGACTGGCTGACTGACTGACTGACTGACTAACTGACTGCCTGACTAACTAGCAGCGCACACAACGACAAATGCGAACTGCAATCATTCGCTATTTTTAGCTCCCAAAACAACAACAACAACAACAACAACAACAAAAAGCACTCACACACGCGCACTCTAAATGCTTACACAGCCTGGACTTGGACCTATCCCAATAGCAACGAGTAGGCGGTAGGTTGTGTTAGCAGCGACGACAACGACAACGACGTCGACGATGCTTCGTTAAGTTTTCCTTTTCGTTATTTTTGCAGTACACGAGAGAGAGAGAGAGTGCTTTCTGCATGTCGAAGAGAGCACACTGCACTGCACTGAACTGTGCAAGGCGAAAAGCTATTTGCAAAAAAAATAAACAAATTAAAAAAAAAAAACAAATAAAATGCACTGGCAACAGCAGCAACAAATATTATTGCGTACAGGCGTCCCTCACCGCGACCCTCAAAAGCTGTGCGCTGTGCGTCTGTGTATATATATATGTGTGTGTGTGTGTGTGTGTGTGTGTGGTGTACGTCGCAGACAGAGACATTGATTTTCAGCCGGGGCACAGCAGCAGCTGCATAGGCCCAGGCCCAGGCCCAGACCCAGGCAAAGGCAGTACCAAGCCTAGCCAGATTATCCAAAAATAAAACCGAGGGTCGCCACAATTTCAGCCCAAAGTTGCCACTGCGGTCACTGACCACTGACCACTGACCACCCAATTATTGCCTCGCTTCCTCTCCACCTGCCGCATCATTATATTATTAGTATTCTATATATATATATATATATTTCTTTCTTTTCTTTTCTTTTTTTTGTTTTCTTGCAGTCATTCCCATTGCCATTTCCATCGCCGCGAAGCGGCAGTTGCCACAGCAGCCGCTGCCTCGCTTGCAGTCAAATCGGTGAGTAACATGGCATCTGCCCAATCAGATATATTCATATGGTAAATCTCTCAATCGCCCAATATACATGTATATATATAGATATATATATATATATATATATATATATACATATGAAATAAACAAAAAAAAGTATGCTATGGAAAATGTTTAATATGCTCAGCAAGGATCAAAGCTCCTGATCCTGCTGAGATTTTTGTAAGTGCATCGTTTGCCACGTATTATAGAGAAGCAAAAAAATCACGATTTTATTGTGAATTGCTCGGAATTTGTTTTTGATTTAATATTGGTATTTGGAAATATTTTTTTTATATTAGTAATCTGCTTGTTGCTCCAACAATGAATTGTTTTTTACTCATTATAAATAGATAAGCTAAAAAGGGCATTGCCTAGTTAAAAATAAAGGACTGAGAATCTATAATTGATTAAATAACACGGTGTGCGCTTTTAAATAGAAAATATTACTTATACGCAAAGATTTGATTAAATATCACGCATACGTTCATTCTATATTCAGTAACATTAAGCTGGGCTTAAGTTATACTCTACAAGATATAAAAACATCTATTATTATATTATACAAACATAACGAATACCCTTTAATACGAGACTTGAGAACTGCAGCAAGAAGCACAAAATCGAATTAGCGAAATAGAAGAAATAAAAAGGCAAATATCAAAAATACATGCAGACAAGCGCAGGCAGACATATGTACATATGTGTGTATGTGTGTGTGTGTGTGTGTGTGTGTGTTTGTGTGCGGCAGAAGAAACAAAACTGTGCCAATGCCCTGACAGCGAACAGCACAAGGTGATGATGCAAACGGCAAACGGCAATCGGTGAACAGCGGCGAATAGCGTATGAAATGATGGGCGGGCAGAGATGTTTGCCAGATTTGGGGAAGGGGTTGGTAGCCGAGAGGGGTTGGGGGAGCCAAAGAGAGAGAGAGAGAGAGAGAGAGAGAGAGAGAGGGAGAGGACGAGGTAGAGGGAGAAGGAGAGGTGGTGAGAAAGGAAGGGAGACAGCTAAAGAGGGTGGCAGCATGAGCAAGATGGATGTTGTTGACGAGTCAGGCATTGTTGCTGTTGTCACTGTTTCAATGTGCAACATGACGTGCAACACACACACACACTCTCCAACACACACACAAGCGCGCAAACTTGACAAAGGTGCACAGTCGGTGGTTGGAGGCAGACAAGAACTACTCAAACAGCCCACTTACCACAATTCCCCCCCTCCTTAATAGAGTCAACATTACAAGCGAGTGAGATAGAGAGAGAGAGAGAAAGGGAGAGAGGGGGAGAGAATGCTGGGGTTTGTTGGTATATTTGTAAAATGGTTATTGCTGTGCCGCAAACAGGGAAGTAAAAACATACAAAATGAGCGCCAAACCGAGGCAAAATTAACAGCGAGACAGAGAGAGGGAGAGAGAGAGAGAGATAAAGAGCAAGAGAGCGAGAGAGAGACTCAAGTATCCATTTGGCCATTTCTCAAGTGTTTGAACAGTGCACTTACCTGCAAGCCGAAACACTGCTCCCCAACTAGCCAACTCCTGCCCCTGTCACACTCCCCTAGTGTAAGCAACTTCACCCACTTTCAACTTCTCATTAACTTTTGCTTATGCAATGGAAAGTGGCAAGGCAAATCAAAGCAACAGCAACAGCAACAAAGAAGAAAAGAAATAAATAAAGAAAGAGAGGCACAAAAAAACAAATTGCAAGAAGCAAAAACAGCAAAGAAACCACAAAAACACATACAAGCAGAAGTATACTCTATATCTACACTTATAGTATAGAGTATACTTGTACACATATATATACATAAATCCATACATATATTCCCCAAGTTGCTCAAAAATCATCAATTAATTAGTTAGTTTTGTAATTAATTTTAGAATTCAATGGAAGAAAGTTTATTCCAACTTCCACATATATATTCGGTTATATATAGGAGATCAGTAAAAAAATAGCAAACATTGATTTTGATAGCGATAAATCAATCGATATTTTCGATATACTAATAGTTGTTAGTTCAATTCCTTGAATATAAACTAATTATGAATATTTTTTAGGCATATATTTTCATGTTTGAGGTGAAGCACAGCGATAAATGAATCGATATATCGATATATTATCGATGCTTCGTATATAAACAAATTATGAATATTTTTTAGGCAAATGTTTTCATGTTTGAGATGAAGCACAGCGATAAATGAATCGATATATCGATATATTATCGATGCTTCGTATATAAACAAATTATGAATATTTTTTAGGCAAATGTTTTCATGTTTGAGATGAGGCAGAGTGTATTGAAAACTTGATTTGTGTGTGTGTGTACTGAGTGTGTGTGTGTGTGTGAGTGTCACGATTGCATTTGATTCGCTTGGCGGCTGCCTCAAGCGTCGACTGCCAACTGCCAACAGACGCCATTGACTCGATGACCGAGCGACTCACTGAACAAAACTATGTGCACAAACACACATACACACAGGCACACACACATGTATATAGATGTACATATATGCAAGTGGGCTTTGTATAGTTTGCTTTTTCTCTGTTCGGTGTGCAATTGTGCGCCACCTTTTGAATTGAAAATTTGTTAGCGAAATCGAAAGTTCAATAAACTTTCACGTAATCGACAAATTGCGCGCTGCTTTTGTTGTTGCTTTTGTTGGATGTTAGGATGCAGCCAGGCAGCAGATAGCTGTGCAATATGTGTGTTGCTGTTGTTCGTTGGCCGCATTCAATGCTGAACGCACAAACTTTATATTTGTATTTATATTTGTTTTGTGTGCTGGGAGCAGGGGGCGTATGCGTAATTTACATTGCACATTACGTATACGCAGCGGTTGACGGTCAAGCAATAACATTTGAGCGCCATGCAGCGAGCAATAATATGCGAAAATACACACACACGCACACACGCACACATACGCACACACACATAGTTGTAGTAGTGTGTTAACATTGATAAGCGATTGCATTGTTAATTTTCTTTTTGCCATTAAATAATAATAACAACAATAACAATAATATGAAGCATCCATCTCGCTCGCTCCCATTGGAATAATAATAGGTGTGCATGTACAAATAGTGCTGTCTCGCTTTGGCCAGTTAGTACTTCCCTTTTGGGCGCAAAGAAAGTGAACAAGTATGAAGCAAACAAGGCACACGGAAAGAGTGAAAATAAAAATGAAATTACATAAAAGTAACAACGAACCCCACAAAACCAAAACCAACAATCACATGAATGCCAATCAAGCAACAATCAACAACAACAACAACAAACAAAAGTAACAATCGCAGCAGCAGCAATAACAACAACAACAACAACAACAACATCAAAAACTGTAACAGCAGCTCAACTTAGCTTAGAAGCACATGCAAGCGCAAAAGAGCGTAAACTACGCAAGAGAGCGCAAAAAGAGAGCGCGCAAAGATAGATAGAGCGAGAGAGAGAGAGAGAGAGACAGAGAGAGAGAGAGCGCAAGCAGCTTTTGATCGTCATCAGGTCTTGTGTCGTCATTGCAATCCAAAAACTTTGGCGCTCTCTGCATTCTTCCTGTTCACATTTTGGTCATTTTCGCTGTGTTCTGCTCTCACTCTCACGTGCTCTTGGTCTGCTGCTGCTGCTGCTGTTGCTGCTTTCACAACTATTCCCGTTTGTCTTTCCCCAAATTCCCAACACCAACACACACTACTTCAAACCACATCACACTATACGCTGCGCTGCTCTCCACACTCCACTTCAGTACACTTCACATTTATTTTATTTCACAGTGCGTGCCTCGCTCTTGTCTGCTTCTTTCCACACTCATTCGACGCTTTGCCCGAAATTGGGTCAGCCATTGAACCCGTTGCGACGACGACGACAACGACAACGGCAACGACGAAGTCGCGTCGGCATTGGCGTCAACGTCAACGTCGACGTTCGCGTCAACGTCAACGTTGACGCAGACGCAAACGATAGCATTGTTGGTTGCTCTACTACGTTGCTGCTGCGTTGGCGTCGCAGCCACTGTGCGCTGTCTCCCGCAGCCAGCACGTGTTCTTTGGCTCAAAAGATGTTGCACATACATGCATCCATACATACATACATCTCTACACAATCACGTAGGCTTCTACAGGCGGCTAGCAATATATATAAAGGATTAATTTCAAATTGGATCTGCTTAGATCAAGTTGTTTATTTTTTATTTTTATTTTTATGTAAAAAATGTACAGTTTAGTTTTAATTGGCTGATGAGTTAGGAAATTGTAAAATGTTCAATTTTTTTGAAGAAAGCTTTTCGCATTCACAAATCCAAATAGAAAAGAAATTTGTTGTCAATCATGAGCAGAGATTGGTTTACTTTAACAGAAGATGCAACATGCATGTTGCATATCTTCGTTGAAAAGATATTTTCAAGAGCTTTTCAACTTAGTTTCGTATTTGTTTCTAATTTGAATTGTTATTGAATGTATTTATTGAATATAACTATATTGAAAATATGACTTGCTGTTTAAATGCGGTGATAGCGACGCCAACTGCGACGCCGACGTTGACTGCGAAAGCGGCTTAAAACAGCGATCATCGTTGCGCTTTGGCCAAACTTAAGGTTATGGTCATTCGCATTTACTGCATTAAAAACCCTTACCTCACTTCCCCCCAACCCTCCCCTATAAAATCACATGCCACGACCCGCCCGTACATAAAAAAAGAAGAAGAAGAGAGAGAGAAAGAGACATAAGAGAAGAAGAAAGAAATAACCGAAAACAAAAATTTCACTTTCACATCAATTACGACGGCGACGACGACGACGACGACGCCATATTGAAGTACTGTACTTGAACAAGTTCAACTACGCGCCTCTCGCTCTCTCTGTGTGTGTGTGTGTGTGTGTGTGTGTGTGTGTGTGTGTGTGCGTGTGTGTGCGCTTCAAATGGCTGTCAAGTCGCTAGCTAGATCGTCAGGCTGACAACACTCTTTGCCCCCTCGATTTTGTCGCTTTCTTTTTGGCTATTGGGACATTTTGAACGATGGCTCCTTGCAACATATGATTCAGACAAATGGACATTTCAATCGCTGCCCGCTTAATCCGATCTCCAACTAAACCCCCCCCCCCCCATCTATTTTCACCGGCTGCTCTGCGCCAATGTCATTGAACGCTTAATGGCCAAAAATTGACGCCCTTTTTCGCATTGTTTTTTTTTCGGGTTGCTTGTCAACGAGCAACGAACAAAGCCCAAAAAAAAACTGGAAGTTCAAGTGACTGTAAAGCAGCGTGTCGAGCGAATGACAGAGAAAGATATACGGAGTAATGCCAAGATACAGAGCGAGAGGGAAAGAGAGAGAGAGAGAGGGAGATGGAGCTTAAATGGCTTTGCCGGTTCGACCCTCAGCTAGAAAGTGTAAAGGGCATGCTAAACAACATGTGGCATCATAAGTCGCACCTGAAATACCCTGTTACTCTGTTGTCTGATTTTAAATCCAGGCTGCAGCGATAACATTATCGATAAATTGAACTGATGACAGTTTGCTGAGCGTAGGCAAAGTTCAAGTTGAGAACTCTTCATTTCCATTCTTGATTTGTCATACCTACTCCAAATCTTGATTGCAGTTTGGAAAATGAATAAAAATCGTGAGAATTTAGCTTGCCAAACATAAGTTGTAATTGTAATTTGTATGTTAGATCAGTTTCCCACTAAACACTGTCATGCAGTAATAACGATGCTTTAGTTGTTGCCACTACTTCAAAGGGCAACGAGCACCAACTAACTTAGTTAGTTACTTGGTTGGGTCTCTTAACTGTATTTGGTTTTTCTATTTGTATTTGCATTAAGTTGTTAGTTTGTTGTTTTCTTTTTTTTGTGTTTTTTTGTATTTTTTTTTGTTTTTTGAGTTTTGTTTATGGTCTGCGGAGGGTAGCGACCCAGCGACGTTGACGCTGACGTTGTTGTTGGAGTCAATATGGAAACCGGTTACAGTTACACACTGCTTAAAACGGTTGTTGTTGTTGTGTTTTTTTTTTGGGGGTCAACATGCACACACATACGCATCTCGTGTGTGTGTGTGTTTGTGTGTGTTTCAGCTGCAGCTAGTTTGCTTTGCTTTGCTGCCTGCCGCCTTTTCTCTTACATCTGTTAAATATTACTTGACACACCTTGCTCCTCCCACCCCCATCCTCTACCTCTCCCTCTCCCTCTCTCTCTCTGTCTCTCTCTCTGTCTCTCTCACAGCTGCAGTCTGTTCATTTCTTTTGGTCGCCTCGCGCTTTATTCTGTCGCATATTTTTTGTGGTTGCTGTTGTTGTTTTTTTTTTTTTTTTTGGTAGCTTAATTCGTGCGTGTTGTTTTTTCTTCTTCTTATATACATATTTTAGTCTTTCTTTCTTATGGGTTTTGTTGTTGTTGTTGTTGTCTACAGAAAATAAACTTGAACTTGCCCGTTCACTTTTACTCCATATCTTTCCCTTTTTCCTTCCCTCTCCCTCCCTCTCCCTCTATCTCTCTCTCTCTCTCTCTCTGTCTCTCTTTCTGACTGTGCTTAACTGTTGGCCTTTCTTGGTTGTTGTTGTTGTTGTTTTTATAGTATTTTTCTCTTTTGTCTCAGATGTTTTTTTTTGTTTTTTTTTTTTTGGTTTTTTTGGCTGGCGGGGAAGATTACATCGCATAGTTGGCCGTTGATCATGAAAATTTTCAATTCAAGTTTAGTGAAATTTAACGCTTAACACAAAATGAAATGCAAACGCAGAGAGGGAGTGCCTCTCTCTCTCTCTCTCTCTCGCTCTCTGTGTGTGTGTGAGAGAGAGAGATGCAGAGAGTTGCACTGTGAAACAGCAAGTTCAAAGTGCGAATACGAGTCTTCTTCAAAAACAACAACCAGGAAGACTTCCTTTTCAATATCCAAACTGTATATTGCCATCAGATGCACAAGTGCTTCGTGAGTAAATCTGAATTATAACTAAAGATTCGGTTCGTGAACATTCCAATCGAATGGAGCCACTTTTCAGCTAATCTCTGCTTAGATTTTCATTTCAAATGCAGCCCATTTGCTCTTTCGGCATTTTCTTGTTAATGTTTTTGTCATTGTAATTCAATATTTTCACATTTTATTTGCCTTTGTAGAAGGTATTTGAATTTGTTCAGCAAACGTATCCGATTCCATTTCCCGTTTCCTATTCAGATTTTCAATTACAAATAAGCCCAAAAATTACACAAATCGGACTTTTATATCAGATAGAACTCATAGGAATAGGAATGTTCCCTCTAAAGTTGAGTTCTTATATAAACAACTTTTTTGTTTAGCAAGAAATCAGCAAAAATGACGCAGCATGCGTATTATACTAATTTGGACATAAGAAATCAACGAGATCGTTCTACTATATCATATAGGACAATCGATCGGTTTTTTTAAAAAAATTTTTGGTCAAATTTCGATGTCGCAAATTTGACTCCATTCTGCGAGGGCGTGTCTAAGATAGCCCTTCTTACTATTTTTTCCCCCATTTCTTAGCTAGCCCAGCAGCAAACTAATGAACGAATGCATGCTGTATGCATTCTGTAATGCATTACCTTGTAATACTCCTGCCTGCAAATTTGTAAATATTTCTTAGATGTACTGATTTGTGTTTTCTGTTTTACAATCTCTTTGAATTATTGCTTATTCTAGTTTGGACAGACTCTAAGATGTAAAGTGTTTGGTTTTTAAAATACGCTTATGTTCATATTCACAATTGTCGTATATCCTAGAATATACAGTTAATTTTCTATATATTGAGTATACATTTAAATACCTTTTGTCGTAGGTATATTTTACTCGCTCATTTTTCGTATTTGGGTATATAGATTTGGAGTCGCTTACAGCTCCTCAGATAAGAGAAGCGACCCTGTAAAGCGCATAAAAAAACATGCGGCAACGCATACTTTCTGCATTTAAAAAAGTAGTGTAGTAGCCAAAAAAAGTGTACCTTTCGAATCCAATTCGTTATGGGGTATTTTCGCTGAAGAAATAAGAGGAGCGAGTGGCAAAGAGAGACATTATTTGCTTTGCTCTCATTTTGTGTATACAATTTGAGGAAAACAGTTGGAAACCACTTCAATAGTTCTGATGTGATGTATTACAGGGTATCTGGCGGCTTGTTTGCCTGTTGTCGATTGCGCGTGAAGAGTAAAGAGTAAAGAGTATTGAATGTAATGTTATTGTCGCTAGCTGTGTAACTTGATAGCAACTGATTGATCAATTGTTTGACTAATTGACTGACTGACGGATTGTTTGTGGCAGACTGATGGGCTGACAGACTGATGGACTGACGAAATGACAGACTGAGAGACCAAGTGTTGCAGCGTTGAGTGTTGCAGTCGTGTTTTCATTTTGGGTTTTAGATTTTGCATTTGCATTTGCTTTTACATTTTGCTTTTATTTTCTTTTTTTGTTTTTTTTTTGTTTTTTTTTTGTTTTTTTTTTTGTACGCCCACATGACAGCCGCCAAATGCGGCAGGCGAAAGTTTACTGGGACTATGACCGCTTAGAATGTCTACACACACACACACACACACACACACAGCAATACACACACACATGCGGAACAGACTCTGGAACTTGAAGCGGAATATTTTGTTGCTCTGTTGCGTTGTTGTTGTTGTTGTTGTTTTTGTGTGTGCAGCAGGCGGTTGAAGTAGGGGCGGGGGCATCGCTGGGGGCCTCACAGAAGTGTCTGGTGGCAGTGGCACTGTGTGTGTGTGTGTGCGAGTGTGTGTGTGTGTGTGTGTGTGACTGCGCTTATCTCGCGAGTCGTTGCCTTGAATGTAGGGCAGTAGTTGGCACTCGAGAGTTGTTGCTGCTATTGTTGTTGTTGTTTTTGGTGCACGCTGCATGTGCAGCTCATGTCCCAGTCCACATATAGATGCACTTACACACACACACACACACTAGCACACACACAGACAAGACATTAATGCAGTTGTTTTGTTGTTCTTGCTGTTGTTGCTTGTGTGGCAAAGTCATTGACTTTTTCGCTGGCTGCCACACGAATTCGGCATAGAAATTGTTGCAGTTGTTTGTTAAGCCATTGTTGTTGATGTTGCCGGCCGTTGATTAAATGTTAGCCAAGATGCAAAGGTCGAGGATTTCATTTAGCCTCTCGCCATCTCCTTTTCCCACGTTTCTCTGTCTCTCTCTCCCGCTTCTTCTCTCTCGAATGTGTTATCAATAGCTCGCTGGCATTTATCGATATTGAAAATGACTCAATATGCTCGGAAATGCCACAAACGTTTGACAAATGTTGCAGCTGCAATTTGAATAATCAAACAAAAACACCAACTTTCGTTCACATTTTCACTTGTAGCTCATAATTTCCATCATATTATCGATAGCATCTATGTCTTAATGCCTGTTAAAATTGAACAATGTAAATATTTTTTTTATTTTTTCTTTTTATTTTGAAAACATTTTATTTTCTTATTGTTTGTTGTTTATCTCTCGCCAAGCAGCTAATGTTAGGCAAATGAAAAAAGAAAAACTGGGATATTGCGTTAGGGGATAATGAGAATGCTGCTTCTTCCTGCCACCTTCTCTTGCCCACACACACACACACACACACACACACACACACACACACACACACACACACATACTCTGTATCTCTCTAGCTATATATATGTCATATATAGATATACATATATATATATATGTCTGTCTCTGTCTATCTTCATGTTTGGCTTGAGTCAGTTATAAATATACGCTTCTAAAATGAATAGCACATAAATAACGGGAAAAACGAAGCTGAGGCAAACGACTGATTCCCTCCTATAAGCAGCAGCAGCAACAACAAGAGAAAAAAATCTCAGTGTATGTGTGTGTGTGTGTGCAAGTGGCATACAATAAAACTTTACTGGCTCTGTAAATAAGGCATAAGAATTGGGTTAAAAGTTTATAGAGCAATGCAGAGATTTCAATGCAAGTTGCCTCTGTGCATGTGTGTGTGTGTGAGTGTGTTGCATATGTATGCATCTGTGTGTGTGTGTGTGTGTGTGTTCGTTCATATCAGCTGCGTCAAGTGGTTACATGGTCGTCGCATGGTCGAAGGCTCTTGTCAGTGTTGATAGCACACGGCAAAAGGCTTTGCGACAACAACAACAACAGCAGCAAATAGGAACGGCTATTTGAGGCAAGCCGAACAATTTATACCCTTCTATTTGGTAGGCTGACATTCTGATATTTAAATTTTAGTCAAAAATTTGAAATATTTTATATGTTTTTTAAAGAAATTTGATTTCTGTTTCGCGATTGGGTTGCGAACTGAAGATTCCACATAAGATTAGTGGTCACATTTTGGATATACGAGGTGTGTTCAATAAGTATCGCGAATTTTGTGTTTTTTCAGATATTATTTATTTATTCATGAATATCTATTTTGTCCCCTTCAAAGTAATCCCCATGAGATATTATACACTTGTGCCAACGGTTTTTCCAATCTTCAAAGCACTTCAAAAAATCTTTTTTTTTTATCTTGTTCAGCTCCTCCTTCGATCCCGTCTTTATCTCGTCAAGCGTAGCGTAACGTCGTCCTTTCATGGGCCTGATTGAGCTTTGGTTTCCACGTCGTAACCATAAACCCACGATTCGTCACCAGTGATGATCCTCTGGAGCAAATTTCGGTCGTCGCGGACAGAGTCCAACATCTCATTAGCAATGTTCATGCGATGCTGTTTTTGGTCGCAATTGAGCAATTTTGGTACGAATTTCGCGGCGACCCGTCTCATGCCCAAATCATTGATAAAAATCGAATGGCATGAGCCAATCGATATGTCTAGCTCCTCAGCAACTTCTCTGACGGTGATTCGACGATTGGCCAATACCATTTTCCCCACTCCATTAATTTTTTCGTCTGTTGTTGAAGTGCTCGGGCGTCCGGCACGCTCTTCGTCGTTCACATCTTCTCGGCCTTCTGAGAACATTTTGTACCACCGATAAACGTTGCTTCGGTCCAAGGTAGCTTCTCCGTATGCCACAATCAACATTCGGAATTCTTTGATCCATTTTTTTGAATAGGTAAAAATCGAAGACGATCCAAAACACGTGCAAGCAAAGCAGCTGTCAACAATTAAGGGAACATTCAAAATGGCCGAGCTTGTCGGCATAAGTGAGAGACATGAGTACCAACATAACGCTACAAAAAAATCGAAATTCGATTATACGTAACCCGCGAAAATTCGAAATTCGCGATACTTTTTGAACACACCTCGTATGATGCAACAACTTAAAGCTCATCTCTCGATGGCTGCTATGTATATAATATAGTTGTCCGATCCGGTATAGATATATATATATATATATATATATATATATATGTATATATAACATAACAAAAGAAAATTGGAAAAGCCTCTACAGGTTTCTGATGAGGTGTTGTTGATACTGATAATGATGATGATGATGATGATGATGTCAGCGTAGCACGTGCAACAACAATTCACATGCCATATGCCCACTTGCCACATGCCAAATGCCACATGCCACAAAACACATTGCACTTACCATTCTAATTGATAGTTGGAAGCCAATGTAAACAGTTGCCCAATTCAAATGCCAGATATTAAATGAAAACTAACCCAGTTAATGGCAATAAATAAGGAAGAAGAAGATGGAGACGAAGAAAAAGAAGTGGGAGAGGGAGATGGAGAGGGAGAGGGAGAAGAAGAACCAGAACCAGCAGCCAGTAAGAGGCATAAAAAGAAACAGCAAGAAACTTAGTCAAATTTTTCGATTAGGCGCAGTCTGCGCTGATGCTTTATCAGCGGTTAATAGAAGCGCGGGGTGGCAAGGGGCAGCGAGGGCTTTGCGGACATCAATAGAAAATGCAAGTGGGGAAAAGGCAAGAGGAAAAAAGAAGAAAAATAAAGAAGAAAAGAAAAAAACTAAACTAAACACAAATATACATGAAGTGGCTGCAGCAGGCGCAGGCAGAAGGGGAAATGCACACATAAGGAATACGCACACAGACGCACACACACACACACAGACACACACACAGACGCACACACACAGGCAGACACGCATAGGAGAGCCAAAGCCAAAGCCAAACAGTACAAATAACTAAACGAACGAGTCCACCGAATGAGCGAGCGAAAGAGCGAGCGAACCAAACTGAGGAAAAATAATAATAACAACGTGCAAATGAAAAGCTAAGCGGGACGAGAGGCTAAGGGGGGAGGGAGGGATGGTGGAGGGAGAGGGGTTTCAGAGCAGAGCACAGCAGAACAGAGCGCGTCAACGTCGTCGTCGTCGTTGTCGTCGCAGTAGGTCAAAGACCTGTAGGAGGTCGTTTCAGCCGTTGCAGTGGCAATAGGCAACGTACAATACCACGGCGATGGCGGCAGATAGCAAACACACACACACACACACACACACACACATACAATAACAACATTAAACACAAAAGCACACAGGCGCAGCAGCAGCAGCAGCAACGTGCTCTATTGAATAACATAAGCTAGCGCCGACGACTACGTCAGCTGCAGCGCTGCACATGCAGTTAACAGAGACAGCGAGACGAAGAGGGGGAGAGGAAGACAGAGAGTCGAACGAGAGAGAGAGAGCACCAGAGGTGGGAGAGCACGCACGAGAGAGCTTAGAAAAAGCTTTGCCAATGCGCTGCTGCTGATGACGCTGACGTATGCTGCTGCTGCTGCTGCTGCTGCTGCTGCTGCTGCG
>JAWNLB010000013.1:1272500-1297500 GCA_035041595.1 Drosophila basisetae
TCATTTATATCTTCTAGCAAGGTGGGCGTGTGTGTGTGTGTGTATGCACATGTACATTATGATTAAGGGGTATCTCGAGGTCGTGAAGTATTTTCTTGTTTTATTATGAAGAGCATTTGCAACAGTAATGGAGACGCTGCGCCACCAAACACAAAGCTTGACTTGCCCCACACACAGCCTTACACACCTACACCCACACACATACACACACACACACACACACACACACACCTAGGCTAAGCCACGCCTTCGTTTTGTGTGGGCTGCAAAAGTCATTGAACTTTTGTTGCTGAATTGAGATCAGAATTTGCGAATAGCATCTGTGCACAGGTTTGGCTTGTGTGTGTGTGTGTGTGTGTGTGTACACGACTGACCCTGCCCCAGCCCCAGCCCAGTTATGAGCCACAGAATCTGGCACTTTGACTTGAAATATCAAAAACTGACTCTTCTCTCGCCTTCTCGAGTCGCTTCTTTTTCTCTCTTCTCTCTTTCAAAATGCTTCTTTCAAGCTTCTGCTTTCTGGTCAGAAATTGCTTCTGTTGTCCTTGTTATAAGTCTTGCCTCTCGCTCTCTCTCTCGCTCTCTCTCTCGCTCTCTCTCTCTCGCTCTCTCTCTCTCTCTCTCTCTCTCTGATTTGATTTTCTTGTTTGTCTGTTTGTTTCTTGTGAGTGATCTTTGCTTTCGCTTCTTAGTTTGAAGTGATCCCCATCCTTTCTCACATTTTGTTCCTTTTCTAGCTGTCTCTCTCTCTCTCTCTCTCTCTCTCTCTCTCTGTCTGCCTCTCTGTCTATCTTTCTGTCTCTTTTCCCAATATATACTGCCCTTTTCTACTTTCTTCTTTCTGTTTAAAAACGATTCTCTGTAATTTTTCCGATAATTTCGTGTAAGTTCTTCCCTCCCATTGACAGCTGTCTGCTCTTGTGTAACAGTCGTTCCTCTCTCTTTCTCTCTCTCTCTCTCGCTCGCTCGCTCTCTCTCTATGCTATACTCTTTGCCGCTCTTTTCGCTTTGCATTTAATGGACAAAAAGCAATTAAAATGTCAAAAGCGTGCACAAAAGGAGAAAGTGAAAAAAGTGCAAAATTTTGTGCGGCGCAAAGGTTTTTGATTTTTTTTTTGTTATTGTTGTATTTATTTGTTTTTTTTTTTTAATTTATTTTGTATCAGTTTTGTTGTTGTTGTTGTTGTTGTATTTATTTCGGATTTTGCACTTCAACAATTACAGCATTTTTAAAATGCGAGGCACAGACGTTGTGAGTCGTGCGGAATGCGGTAGATTGGACGGTGGATGGGGCAGGGAGGGGAGAAGGGTAACGGCGTGGGGTGGGATAGGGAGGGAGGGGGGGGGGGAGGTGGTGTGGAGTGGCGGAGGGACGATTGGACAATATGTAGGCGGGGAATAGGTTGGGCATTTGATGGTTGCCTTTGAACTTGCCAAACTGACGACGGGGCGTATACGTAAAATTCTCCCCAAGCGCTGTCAACTGTCAAAGCCAAAGCAAAAGCAACAGCAATAGCAACAACAACAGCAACAACAACAGCAGCAACAACAGCAACAACGACAGCAACAACAACAGCAACAACAACAGCAACAGCAACAAGAGCGAACAACGGCAACTGCAACAATGGTTAGCAATAGCAACAACATTAACAACAATAGCATAAGTAATAGTAATTGTAATAGCAACAATAATCATAATAAACAATTGAACAACTTTCACTTGGCGCTTGAATTCAACGCACGACGCAATTCAAACGACAATCATCAAACAACTCTGTCTGTGTGTGTGTGTGTGTGTGTGTGCTAAGTGCGTGTGTGTGTGTGTGTGTGGGTGGTTGAGTTTTGCACGCCCCTACACATTAACAGAGCTCGTTACAGGGGCACAAATATAAATAAAATAAAGTACAAACAAGAAAAACATAAATAAATTGAAAAAAAAAATAAATAAATAAATTTGCAAATGCCAAACACATTGACGGGCAGACTACAGCCAGCGGGGGAGTGTCATAGACAATAGAGATAGAGAAAGAGAGGGATAGAGAAAGAGAGACGGAGTCTGAGAGTGGGTAGAGAGTCTGTAATACATTAGGATAGCTAAGCTCGCCTCCACTTCTCAGTCATTCATTCATTCATTCATTCACATATTTGCCTAAAATGTATACCAATATTTGGAAGGAAAAAAACTATTCTTAGAAATGGAGTTGCATTAGTCAAACCCATTCGAGCCGTTTCCTGGTTTTGATCAATCAACGACTCAAGTATATATACAAATTATTGACGATCTACTTAAGACACTTGCTTGTTGAACAACTGACTAACTTCAGCAATGCGAGTCCATTTGGGGTTAGTGAGTGCCTCAATTAATTAATTTGACACATTTATCTGCTTGCCACATTAAGTTATTACTGTCTTGAATTTTGCATTATAACAAGTGGTTTTCATATGAGAGAGAGAGAGAGAGAGAGAGAGAGGAGAAACGTGAGGCTTGTCTGGGATTAAATGCAGTCAGTTATGTAATTCATATTAATACACATTTCTATTTACAATTTCTCTGTGGCGCCTGTTGAGCTGTAAATGTCAAACGAAACCTTGCAACATGCTTGCTGTTGCAAGTAGTTGTTGCTGTTGCTGTTGCTGTTGCTGTTACTGTTATCGTTTTGTCAATGCCATTTTTGGGTGCTTGGCGTGGCACAGCTTATGGGCTCTGCATAGTCATAACAATTCGATTGCCTGTGGTTGGCAGCCAACTCTGCTCTGCTCCTCTCGTCTCTCCTCTTCTCTGCTCTGTTCTCCTCTGCTCTCCACTCTTCTTGCGAGCGCTGCTCTGCTCTGCTCTGTTTTGCTCTCAGCTCTGGCTGCATGCAACGTTGTCGCCTTATATTTGCCACATATCAGTGTCCTTGGACTCGCCGTCGTATTGTGCAGCGGTACGTTGAACTTTCGATTCATGTTGCCTTGGAAATGGTTGCACTCACACACAAACACACACACACACACACACGAACAGGTCCTGCGCAGTACGTGCCACGGACAGCGTGCGGCAGGTCAGTACGAGCTGGGGAAGCTTTTCAGCTAGCCTGGCTGTTGCCACAGCTGCTCCTGACCTACCGCCAGCCATTTGGCAGTGTGTCCTCGTCCTGTTGACGCTGCAAAGTAGCCTAGACCCCCCCCCCCCCCCTACCCGCCTGCCTGCCACCCCCTTTTTTAGCTGCCACTATGTGCGTGTGTGTGTGTGTGTGTGTGTGTGAGTTTTGTGCCCAAGTGCAAGTTCAATCTATGAATTTGAACGGATTCTGTGCACGGCCCCGAACCCGCAAAACACCAAACACCCAACCCCCCCCAAAACCCCTCAACCAATTACTTGCCCCGCTGCCGCCGCCGCCGCGTTGCATGCAGTTGCCAGTCGTCATACAGTTGCTCTTCTCTCTTTCTCTCTCTGTGTCTCTCTCTGTCTCCCTCGGTACTCTCTTTCACAGTCGTCGGCTGTGGCTCTTGTTGTGGTTGTCGTTGTTATTGTGCTTGCCAATGTCCTTGCCAAAATGCAAAGTTCACAAACTTGCAACAATAATAAAAGCAGCAAGCAGCAGCAGCAACCCCTCCTTTTATTACTTTCGTCACCCATTTCAAAGGGCTGTTTATTAAATTAACACAACATCATATTTTGCCACAATATTTTATAATCAACCCAAGTGCCAACAAAATGTTAACTTCAACTGAAAATTATATTTTTCTGCATCTCAAAAATGGGCAACTCAAAGGCAAATCAAAAATAAAAACACTTAAAAAAGTGCGCACTAAATGCTAAATTGTGCATTTTATACTTGACCTTGCGTGAATTCTAATTCTCTTCAACTCTGTTGAACAACAAATTGTGAAAAATATAAAAAAAAAAATAAAAAATTAATTGGGTTTCGTACGAAGAATGTTGGGCAATTTGATAGGGGGGATTTACCCAAGAACGTGTTAATAATCAGGGGTAATTCGCTTATGATACTTTGATGTCCTCCATATAAACGGTGTTACCTTATGCATATAAATGCATAAACAGTGTGACCTAATGCACATAAAAGCATACAAATATGCACACAAGCCGACTGCGACTGTGTGTGATGTGTGTGATTGGTGTGATTGGTGTATGTGTTTTCCTGTCACTCACTTTGATATCCATATCGCATTACATTCTTTACACAAATACCAATTTCCCACTGTCTAACTAACAACTAGCAACTAACAACAACTAACAACAACAACAACAACAACAACAACAAAGAGAACAACTCGTTCTTAAATGCTGCGTCTGCGTCTTTAGAACGTCCGGTGTCTGCGGCTATGCGGTTCGATGTTAAGTTCAATGTTGAAATTAGCATAAAATACCGTTAATTGCATTAGCATTAGTCTGGCGCGCACCGTTTTGCGACGCGTCGCTCGTATGCCCAACCCTCTGCACCCCTCTGCACCCCGCCGCGCCCCGCCACGCCCCCAACCACCCGGTGCTGCCCGTCTCTATTGTCGCCTCTCCCACGATCGCCGCTCGATCGCCGGCATTCAATTGCACATTTTGTTTTTTTCATTTCTGCTGTTGCTTTTTGTATTTTTATGGCGCATTCTTAGCGCATATGTCACAGCAGCAGCAGCAGTCGCCAAACAGCAGCAGCAGCAGCAGCTGCAGTCGCAGTCGCAGCAGCAGCAGCAGCAGTTGTTATCCTTGAGTGTATCCGAGTGTATGCATTGCGCATACGCGTCGTTGGCCGCTGACTAAAACCAATCGCAATTGCCGCTTTGCCGACGATGATCATATAATTGATCATGATCGTAAATTATGAACGAAACGGTTCTCCACAGATACCCTGCACTCTTTGCACACTTGCACGGGTATGCAACAGTCAACAACAACAAGAACAACAAATCTGAATGCAGATCTTGGCTATCGATGCAAAAAGAAATTTCAGTTCTCAATTCAAATACTCTATATAACTATTGATACTACACAGATCGTCGAGCGATGTGCTTGCATAATAATAAAATAATACATAAATAATATAATAATAAAGTTACATTTAAGAACTTACTGCACGGTATTTGGCAGTCAAGTTATCTTCTCTAGACGCTTGCAAATCTTTTTATAGTGTTGTTCTTCTTGACAACGATTTAGTTTTTAGTTAATTTTGTTGGTGTTTTCTTTTTTTTACAACATTTTACAATTGGTAAAGTTAGGTATACCAGCCAGAATAGGAACAGGGAAGTTCCTATTTTAGTTCCGGACAGCAATAGGATTATATATATATATTTGTTATATAAATAAATCAATATATACAAATAATATAAAAATAATAGTTGAAAGTGTGCCTCAAATGGCCAAGTTTTCATGTTAAATGATTTGCGCTATAAGAATAGAGGACTGTTCTATATTTCAGATATATATGTACTATATATATACACATACGATGTCTTTAAATACCTTATAGCTGCAAAAAGAGTCGATCGCTTCAAGGTCTTATCTCAATAAAATTCTAGCATTGACAATTTGACAGGGTGTAGTCTGATTATACAAATCGGAGAACGGGAACAGATCTGATATTACGTTGAACTACTATGGGCTTTGTTGCATGCTATATATATATACGTATATGTATATATATATATATATATATTGTGTGTGTGTTTGTGTTTGGTATTCCCATTATCGTGTCAACTTTTTAGTTTTGTGGGCCAGTTTTGACACATGATAGATATTTATATGCACACTATATGTACGTATATGTGTATGTAACTATACAAATATATATATATATATACACATACATATGATATTTATGTAGATGTATGCATAAGTGTTGTTTGAGAGTTCAATTATTAAGCACAAAGTACAACAAAGGATCTCTAGTTGAATCATATTTAGTATGTTTGTTTGCTTGTTTGTTTCAACTTGTTATTCTTACCCAACGACAATAAGAAAGGCAAATAGAAAGAGAGAGAGAGAGGGAGCAAGATAGCCGCAGCGAGCTAGAGAGAGAGGGAGAGAGAGATATGCGTAAAATATTTTGACCTAGATTTCAAATGGTTTCTTATATATATATATTTTTTTTTATTATTTATTTACTTTTTTATTGTGTTTTTTTTTTATGTCTTAAAAAAATATGTATTTCAGTTCGGGTTGTATGCCCTACGTAGGGCATATATACAAGTCGCCTGCATTCGCCGCGACGCGACTGCAGCCATTGTGGCGGGCGTGGCAAGGTGTAGGGTATTCAGCGACCGCAGCTGCCGCAACTTATTTATGTGCGAGTTTGTTGATGTTGTTTTTGTGGTTGTTGCTTTGTGCCGGGTGCGTGGAATATGAACAAATACACAAACTGGCAGCGAAAGAGCAAGAAAGTGTGAAAGAGACAGAAAGAAAGAGCCAGAGAGAGAGAGAGAGAGAGAGAAGATAGAGAAGAAAGAGGCAGCGGGCAACGAGGTGAGTTTAAGGCAAACAAATTGTTGTTTTGTTTAAACTTTTCTTGTGTTGCTGTTGTTGTTTGTAGAAGCAGAAGAAAGCAAAAAGAAAGAAGCAAAACAAGCACGAACTATCAAAATGTGAGGCAGCCTGACTATGACACACCCTGTAGCCGGAAGTTATTCGACGTGCAGTTATCCCTTTGGCGAAAACTGAGCCTGGCCAAATAAGATGACTCAATTTTGTATTTTGCAAGTGTGCAAGATGAGTGATCGAGCAGAAGATACCCTGTAATTGGATGTGAAGTGCTTGGTTCGACTATCTGTTGCACTGCACTTTTTGATGGTTGGGGAAGCCCTGCATTTTGCACCATATACAGGGTACACAGAAAGAAAATCTTAAGCTTGATGACTGCCGATAAGATAAAATACTAAAAACGAAAAGAAAAAAGGCAAAAAAAAAACAACAAAAAAAACACGCACCAAATAAAAAATAGAATAAAAACAAATTCTTTTTTTTCTCTCTATTTCGAAACGTCGACGATGACGATGACGATGGCGATGGCGACCTACTTGTTGGATGTGTGGGCGTGCTGCAGGGGGCGGGGGCTAGACGTGGGCTGAGGGTGGGGGTGGGCCGGGTATGCCACGGGAGATGCGTTGTTGGTTGTGGGCCACACACAAACATACATTTATCCGAGTCGTACAAACACACACACACACACACACACACACACGCATGTTGGGATAGTGGCAGCTGAAACAGTCGCGCTGTTTGTGTTTGCTTTGCTAGTGGTTGTTGCTGCTGTTGCTGTTGTTGCTGTTGTTGTTGTTGTTGTTATTGTTGTCGTTCTTTTTATATTGTTCGAAAATGATTGTAAACAAAAATAAACCTTCAACTTGATATGCGTCCAGGGATGTGTTGAAGGTGTCGCACACACACAGATAGCACACACACACACATATATATATATATATGAGCGATACGCTGCGTATACATTATGTATATAGTAGATATGTGCATATGTACATACATGTGTCTACATATCTTTGAATTCTTTTCGGTTTTAAACGTGTGCACCTTTTGGTCATTAGAGCTACGCATTGCTTATCTCTTGCTCTCTCTCTCTCTCTGTCTCTCTCTCTTTCTCTATCTCCCGCTCTGGCTTGCTTTTGCTATCTACTCCTCTCGCCCTCTCTCTCTCTCTCGTTAGCTTGGCCTGGTTCTCTTGTGTTTTTTTGGTTTTGTCTCTGTATGCGTATATATAGGTCACCAGCAAACATAAATAACGCCCTAAACATGTGCTACACTCTCATACACTGAGCGAAATTCAGTTTTCTTAACTTCGCATTTAGATAGTTTTTGTAGAATTCGAACTAATTTCGAAATGCCTTTCGATTGTCGCATTACTTTTTAAATACTTCCAAATCGATCATACGATCATAAAATGTATCCAAGCATATATATATATATATATACTCGTATATGTATATGTATATTTAATTAAGTTACAAATATGCAATTTGAATCTTTCATAGGTGTTTTCTCTCAGTGTGGGGAAGTAAGTGTCTTGCATATAGTCGCTTTGAGATAATTCGAAGTATTCAAGAATCCGCGCACCTTTCTGACATCGGCTGCCAGTTGTCCACCCACACACACACACACCCACACACACAATTTCAAGTTCTTGGCCCAGCGCCCGTCGCCTGTCATTGCTGATGAGATGAGATGAAGATGAAGATGATGTTCCTTGGCGGGGCAGAGAAGAAGAAGCAGGGGGACGGAATCGATCTTCAAATTGTTGTATTAGTTGTTGTTGCTGTTGTAGCTAGCTGCTGTCAGTTAGTCTTTCGACTGTCAAAATTGACCTAAAAAATGAAAAAAAAAACAACAAAAAAAAAAGCCAGACGAGAATTCGAATTTGGAAAAGCGCAGCGCAGCAAGGCAAAAGCCAACCACAAACCAAAAGCAACAGCTAGAAATGTAGAGGGAAACTTGATAGCTGCGAGCTACAACTAAACAAAAAAAAAACAAACAAACAAAAAAATACAACAAAAAAAAGTATTATGTCTGGCTCCCCTACCCTCTTCCGTTTTGCTGCTATAGCATAGAAATCGGAGATAAGAATATGGAGCAAGCCACAGCAAATGGTCAGCCAAATTCCAAAATTCAAATTGAAACACATATTTCCGAGCCCCGATAGAATATCCGAAGAGCTCTTATGCAACGACAGAGCATAGATAGATAGCTGTTATGCATTTATCGGACTATGTATGTGCGTGTGTGCGTGTGTGTGTATATGTATCTTCATCTATCATAGCGTGTATTTGTAATATATACGATGTATTAACTTTAATCTCTCCTTGTTGCTTCTCTACTTACAGTTCTTAGAGGGAATGACGCAGGCATTTCTTTTGCAGCGTTGGACTTTCGTTTTATAAGGTTAGTAGTCCAAGTCTTAAGTCATATTCTTTACTTATAATAATTATAAAACATTAATTTATATATATATATATATATATAAATATCTATTAATGGGACGGGGTCTTATCTAATATGAACAGATTCGTGTCTGCATAAATGAGTAGTAATACTTGTGTATGTCAACTATCTGATGTTGATTGACATGACGCTTCACAACTTATATATTTACTTAAATATCTATGACCCAGAAATATTATGCGAACAGCAACAGCAACAGAAATAGCAATAATAACAACAATTACAGCGATAGCAACAAAGAAGAGCCAGCATTTTGCACTTTATTACAAAACTCGAAAACACCTTTTGAATCGCTCCCCCTTCGCTCTCTCCCTCTCTCGCTCTCTCTTCCGTTTTGGACTTGCTTATGGGCTGCAAAGCTCATAACACACCCTCTCCGCTTATGCTTTGCCACTTGACATTCGTTTAGTGGCACAAAATTGGCCCAAAAGGCAATTTCCGAACTTATTTCGGCCAACAGCAACAAACTGCATTTGCCGTTAATACAGCACTCGATAGTTTGTTGTTTTCTACCACATTCTACAAAGCGACGTCGCGACCTGCCTAGCTAACAATCCGCCATCCTATCCCCTGCCCCTGCCCCTGCCCCTGCCCCTCACCAGTCCAACACTTCGACGTCGTCGTCGTCGTCTGTCGCAATGGTGGCGTATACGTAATCTTGTTGTTACTTTTGCTGCTGTTGCTGTTGCAGTTGTTGCAGTTGTTGTTGTTGTTGTTGTTCTAACTTCTATTGTTGTTGTTGGCTGGTTGGGGGGCTTTTTATGCAAATGGCGTTCAAGGATTTTTACGTGAAAGTTGTTGAACCTCATGACTGGCAATTAGAGTGCAACTGCAACTTGTGCGCATGTAAATATTTATGATCTACCTTTCCGTCTCACTCTCTCCGTCTCTCCCTCTCTCTTTGTCTGTCTGCATATATATGTATATCTGTAGTTATATAATAGTTCGAATGATAAGCACAACATGTCACATTCCAGATATGCTTAAGAATAAATAAAATTTTCTGTTTTTTATGGATTGCACTGGAAATTTGAGTATTAATTATAATTTTACAACAAGAAAATATTTATATGGAGAGCAATATTTGAAATATATTTGGAAACCTGACCAAACCGTAGCTGAATTATTAAGAATATCTTCAGCGTAAACATAGTCAAGGGCGTACACGGGTTGGCCAGTGGCAGAGTGCAGGGGGCACCCACAACAGCATTTTACATAGACGAAGACGGATGGTCACCGGAAGAAAATCGAAAATAGACGACACCATGAATTAGGTCACAACATCATTATCATTAAGCGATAAATACACTAATTCTACAATCCAATTTAATTATCTACATATTAATGAAATCTAGTTTTGAAATAGATGTGTAGCTGTTCATATGGCAAATGGATCATTTCTGATCTTGCACTTTGTATTTATCTAAAGTTGCGAAGAAATACCTATCACAGACAATGAGTATTTAATAAGAAGATCCATGTTTAAGTTTATTGCAATGCGTTCTTACTGATATCGTTAAAAACATTCCCAATTGGTGTCATGAAGTGTTCAATTCAATTATAATTATATTGATTGATTTAACTATTTGAAATGACTAATCAAATATGAAAGAGGCGGCTGCAAAGTGAACGCAAAATTGTTCGACAACTTTAGTTGTGTCTTGTTACATGGCTTAAACATAAATACATATGTACATACGAATATTTATATATTTGTATATAGAAATGTACATAAACTCTATTTAAACTCAATTTCCGAGCACTATACAAAAGTTAATTATCATTATTCACTGGCACAAAATGGCTGCGCAAATAAACTATTATCAATTATATATATATAAATTGGCAGTGCAACAACTGGCCCGAGTAATATTAGCCATGTATTTGTGTGGCAATCATACATCGATGTACATTTGTACATTTGTACATACATTATTGATGCATTCATACCTAATCGAAATGATAGGTTTTGATAGGTTTCGCCGAACCAAATTAAGCTGCAAAAAAAGAGCTTGCTTTTTCTGCGTTGTTCGAGAAGTTTTCCAGCTTAAGCGAGTGCAATTTGCGATTGTTGGTCATGTTGCTTCGCTAAAACATAAGTGCATATATGTATCTGTGTGTGTGTGTGTGTGTGTGTGTGTGCACTTGTGTATCTATGGCAACAAATATGTGTCAAACAACAATAGCAAAAATGCAGGCAATTAGATCCAGCTCCCAGGCGACTTCTGGGCAAGCATAGACCAACACTCACTCTCACGCACACACTCTCACACACACACTCTCTCACACACACACACACACACACGCAAAGACGATTGCATATGTCTGTGTTTCCAATAACATCCAAGGATATTTCGGCTGCACTAAGTCCACATGACCTTCCAAAGTTGGTTGACTCGCGTCGTCCAACACAAAAAAAAACAAAAACAACAACGTGCTGCGAGAAAGAGAGGGAGAGAGAGAGAGGTGGTGCCGGGAGGGGGAAGGAGGGGGGGGGGGGGGTGCAAGTGGGTGGCTGCAGAGCAGATGACGACAACTTTTGGTTAAGCAACAGCCACTGCACAAGTTGACAAGTGTCAGGTCAGAGGAAGCTTTTTAGCGTGGCGGGTGCAGCGCAGTCTATGATGCAAGCAGCACAGAGAGCACATATATGCACAGAGAGAGAGAGAAGAGAGAGAGAGAGAGGGCGAGAGGGAGAGGGAGAGAGCGAGAGAGCTTTAAAGAGAGCTGAACGCAGCGCAATGCACTTGACGAAGCCGTTAGAAGCCAACAGACAAGAGCAAATCGCAAATGGCAGTTAGCAAAATAGCAACTGCAACAACAGCAACAACAGCAACAACAGCAGCAGCAGCAGCTTTTGGGGCCTAAGGAAAACCCCACGCGCAGCAGCGTCGTCGCTGGTCGGGTTCTGCTCTCCGTTTGGTTTTCGGTTTCTGTTTCGGTTTCTGTTTTGGTCGTTTGCTGTCGCTGCAAGCGTTTGACAATTTCGCTGCCTGTTTGCTGCCGTTTTGCTGGGCTGCCAGTTGCACATTTCCGTTATATCTGCCAGACTGCCGTGCAGCTCTGGTAACAGCAGCAGTAGCGCTTTTGGTACACAACAAATTCGCAAAGTACGCGCAATACCAACAATAATAAACAAAAATTCAATTTAAAAAAAAAATATTAAAAACAAAAAATTCCAAAAAAAATATTAAAGTAAAAAACAAACGTTAACGTCTTGAGCAACTTCTACTTGGAGCACTTGTAACACAGCAGCAACAGTAGCAGCAGCAGTCGCAGCAGCAGCAACAAACCACAACAACACCAATAACAACTGCAGCGCCAGTGATTTTTCGCATATGCTGCTGACTGTGCAGCTGACGCTGACGTTGACGTTGGCGTTGGCGTTGACGTTGGCTTTATGTTGGCTTCAGAGCTGCAGCAGCCACTGAGTGCACACCGCAGACTGCAGACGGCAGCGACGGCGACGGCAGCGCACTGACTTCAGTCGCTTTGTGGCTCGAACGCAGTCAGAGCGCGCGCGCGTTTACCCAAAAAACAAATTTTTTTTTAAACAAGAAAAAACCAAACAAATTTAAATTCAATGAACAGCTAAAGATTTTTTGTTCAAGTGTTGTGCAAAAGTGACTCTAATTGTAGTACACAAATTTAAAGGATCTAAGTCAAAGCAACAACAACAATAACAAGAACAGCAGCAGCAGCAGCAGAGACTAAACGCCTACAATTATGCCTGGCCCGGCGCTGTGGTCCGGTGAGTAGCAAACAACATTGATCGTCAGACCAACTCAAGAAAGAAAAAACCAAAAAAAACAGAAATAAAAACATGCGCACACCGTTAAGCTCTCTCAAACGCACGCGCGAGCGCAACGGCTCTCTTTGGCGCGCTCTCTTACTGAGCAGAGTTACATATTTCCGCATGCCATCTCGCTTCAGCCAAGCGGGCGCATGCGCGTTAGCTTGCCTTACTCTCTCTCTCTCTCTCTCTCCCTCTCTGTCTGTTTCTCTGTTGCGATCCGTGTCATGGACAAGGAAAGAACACAAAAACTTTCACTTGCGCTATAGCAGCAGCAACCGCAACGTCAGCCTCAGCTGACCGCAGAGAGCGGCTTAACGAAGAGAGCGCACAGAGAGCATTAAGAGTCAGCTTAGGCGGCTGGCTGGCTTTAAGCTTCCTGCGTTAGAACAACAACAACAACAGCAGTAACAAGCCAGACCAAATGCAGCACTAGACTTGATACAAGTTCGCTTTTGCTCGTTGTTGTTGCTGTTGTTGTTGTTGCAGATTATAAAGTCGTAAGCAGTTTATGTATGTACATGTGTGTGTGTGTGTGTGTGTGTATAGCAAAATGTCAGTGAGCAATAAGGAAATGAAATGTTACACATTGAATTTGATGTTGTTGCTATTGTTGTACTATTTAAAATCGAAAGTGCTTGACACACACACACACACACACAATTGTTAATGATCGACTGGTGTGTGTGCGTGTGTTTGTGTTTGTGGGTGTGTGGAGGGGAGTGGTTTGTTTGGCATTACTCAAGAAGTGGGCGGGGAGGTAGTCTGCCAAAATGGCAAACAAAGATCACAAAAAATATGCACAACCAATTTTTGCACTTATTTTTTTAAATTTTGTTGTTGTCGCTTTTGCCTTGCTGACACCCCCCACCCCCACCCCCCACCCCCTCATCACGCAAAAAAAAAAACAAAATTCACATTTGGCAATTCATGACATTGCTGCTTCTTAATGCTGCCCGCCGCTGCCGACGTCGACGTCGAAGTCGTTGCTGCCGTTGCGCTCCACTTGCGCACCGTTGCCGTTGCGCAATCGTCGATGTTGTGCTCTTTTTCAAATTAACTTTTACCTTTTACTGTCAATGTGAGCGTGTACACACACAAACACATATATATATACATATATATATATATATATATATATATATATATATATATATATATATATATATATATATATGTGTGTGTTTGTGTGTGTCACCCAGTGATCAGCAACGGTATTCTGCATCTGCATTTTTTGCCTTTGCATTCGCCAAGAGAGCCAGGAAGCATTTACTGTAGCATTCTCTCTCTCACTCTCACACACACACATTCACCCACTCACTCTCACTTACTCTCACACTCCCATGCGGCTAATGCTCAAAGCTTTTATTTTTTTTGTTGCCGTCATGCAGCGACAGCAACAGCAACCGCGACGTTGACGTCGCTGCACTCTGCTAATGCTGGTGGCACAGTTTTATGTTTCACATTTCATTGAACCTTTGCATAAGCGCAAGCCTGCAATCTTCCGCAGCCGCTCTCTTTCTAGCCTGTTGACGTAAGTGACTATTGCACGAGTGCATCTCTCTCTCTCTCTCTCTCTCCCTCTCTGTGTGTGTGTGTGTATCCCGAGTGAGGAGTTTCCGAGTCGAAGTCGAACCCGAACTCCAACTCAAAGTCGGAGTTGCAGTCGTAGGCGAAGTTAAAGTCATAGTCGAGTGTCCAAGTAAAGCTTTTTTATTACAGTTTGTTTCTTGTTTTCGCCTGCTGTTTCTGTAATGCATGCGACCCACTGGCTGGCGAGCCGGTCAACGTCCACACATCTTTACATTTTAATTGAAATGCAGCACACACACACACATACACACACACTCACACAGAGCGTATTTTATTTTCTATTTTCATGCGCCTAGGCAACAGCGACGCAACGTCGACGGCGACGGCGAAACTGTCGCCAGACGCAACGGAGTTATTCCTGTGGGTGGTGTGGTGGGGGGTGTGGGGGCAAATGCAATGCATGTAAGTTGTTTAGAGTTGCCAAGAGCGAGCTTCTGCTGCGCGCCCACTCTACGTTCTCTCCCTCTCGCCCGCTCTCTCTCTCTCGCTCTCTGTCTCTGTATTCTGTTTGTCTATCGGTAGCTTATTGCACCCGAACCGAGTAGCCGAATGTTGCCGAACGACGGCGGCCGCTAAGCATAACTATGACGTCGACGTCGGCTCGTCTATGACAGTGTCTGTGTCTGTGTCTATATGCATATGTGTGTGTGTGTCTAAGCACTGCGCCATGCATGTGCTTATGTGTGTTGGTGTAGCGTTTATTTAATTTTTTTTTTTTACATTTTTTTTTTACTTTTTGTCTATTGGTTTTCATTTTCGTTTGCAGTTGACGTCGACTGCGGTGTCGACGTTGCCGTCTAATGGCGTGCTTCTGCCGATCGTTGGCTTCGGTGACGTTGACGGCGACCGCGACCGCGACCGCGACCGCGATGGCGACAGCGACGCTTTCAAATAGTTGTAGTTGTTGCGCGCAAGTTTTGTCGAACGAAGCGCGCGCGCCTGCAACAGCAGCAGCAACAGCAACAGCAGCTATGTGTATGGTAGCGTTGGCAGCGACGCCAGCGCAGACGTCGCTGGCTGACTGGGCTGAGACTGTTGTGTGGCTGCTGCTTGCTTTCTTTCGCTCGCTTACTCCTTTCATTTCACTTTATTTCGTTCGAATGTACGCACGTTGGCCGCGGAGCAGCATCAAACAAAACAACAACCAGCCGACAGCAACGGCGGCAACGGCAACGGCAACAACAACCGCAACGAGGCAAACAACACACGGCGCGAAAGCGACTCTTGTCCGCTGTGTTTCTCTGTTTGTTGTGGTGTGTGTTGCCATACGGAAGAGACACTATTATTATTATCATTTAATTTTTTATTTTTTTTTTTAAATTTTTTTTTTAATTTTGTATTTTTTTTTTGTTTGGTTTTTGTTGTTTTCTGATACACAAAATATATATATTTTTTTGTAGTTTTGTTGCTTCGCCACTGTCGGTGTTTTATTTTGGTTGTTGTGTCGTCGACGAGTGCGCGTACTAACGATTGCCCGGTTTTTGGCTGTTACTCGATAAATTCGATAGATTCGGCGTGCGAAATCAGTTAGTTAAAAGCGGTTAATACGCGAAACCAAAGAACAACTTCGCTCGCGCCTCATTCGATGTTTGATGTGTAATATTAATGGATATATTTCTAAATACATATATACATACACACATATACATACAATTACATATACAAATACATATACATATAACACACCTATTTGCATACAAATCAATCAAAATGAATCCAAATCAAATCAAATCAACTCAACTCAACTCAAGTCAGCTAAATGCATTCTCGCTCTTATCGCAATGTCCCGTTACTGTGTGCCTGTCTTTGTGTGTGTGCGTGTGTGTGTGTGTGCCTATGTGTGTGCGTGCGCTACTTACTCGCTGCTTCTAGCTAGAACAACAACAATATAAAACAAAAAGCAAACCAACTATATATCGGTCCATGGAATATACGCAGTGATCATCAGGCCCGATTGACATATCTATATATATATATATATTTTTTTTTACGCTTGTTGTTGTTTCCAAGTGTGTGTGTGTGTGTGTGTGTGTGTGTGTGAGTGTGTTTGTGCTTTAGCTGTAGTTCCCAACGACCTGCCCCATTCCGAGCACACACAAACACAAACACACTCTCGCTATTCGTTACTCGTTACTTGTCACGTTCTTGTAACCAGCGATCAATTCCATATTCAAGGATATTTATTTTGTGTGTCTGTGTGTGCATTACTTTTTTTGATCATTTTTTTTGTTTCAACTCGCTCATCTCAGCTGTGTAGTGATTTAACGAGAGACCAAATACTCGCTTGTTGTTGTGTGTGTGAGTGAAAAGAGCGTGAGAGAGAGAGAGAGAGAGAGAGAGAGACAGAGAGAAAGAGAGAGAGATAGAACAATAGATACCCTGTAATTGAGAGAACTCAAATTGGATAAAACTCATGAATAGCCTGTTGTGGCAGCATGCTTCATAAGTGGCTCTGCTTGCCAGCGGTTGCCGTTGCCAGCATGGCACCAACAGTTGCCAGGGTTGCCACCGATCATCAGCTTTGTCTGCCAACCTAAAAGCAACCCACCCAGCAGCAACAGCAGCCCAAATGAATGCCAATCAGCCGCTGAGCCTGGAGCCAAAAGTGGCTGCTGTCAATGTTGCTGCTGCCGTTGCCGAAGCAGCAGCAGCAGCATCAGCAGCAGCAGCAGCAGCAGTAAGCAAAAGTGGCGAAGCGAAGCAGAATGGACAGCATACGCTTGAGGAGCAGCAGCTGAGAGCCATCAATGGTCATGGCAGTAACAGCAGAAGTAACAGCAACAGCAACAGCAGCATCGATGACGACAACATTGCTGACAAGAACACCGGCCGCGAGGTTGATAGCGGCAGCAGCAGCAGCAGCAGCAAGTTGACCATCATCAAAACGCCGCTCAACAAAACGCTGCTCAAGAAATGTAACAACAACAGCAATAGCAATAGCAGCAACGGCAACCTGCCGTATGCTGCACTCAACAGCAACAACAACAATAGCAGCAGCAGCAGCAGCAGCAATAACTTACGCAGCAGCAACGCTGGCAGCGGCGGCGACGCTTTGAGTTTTGGTTGCGATTCCGGTTTTCAAAGCGGAAATAACAATGAACAAGAACAATTTATGAATGATAATCATCATCATCATCATCATTACCATCATCATTATCATCTTCATGGCGGCGAGCGCGATAGTGATAACGATAATGATAACATTAATGATGTTGCTGCTGCTGCTGCTGGTTCTGCTGGCGATAGCGGCGTCGACGCTAGCGATATTGCAGGCACAGGCACAGGCGCTGCAGCAGCTGCAGCAGCAACAGCAACAGCGCCAACAACAACAACAGCTTCAGCTTCAGCAGCAACAGCAACATCCTCAAGCTCAACCCCCGAACATGTTGCAGACGAACAGCAAACGGATGGGCAGCAGCCAGCACATGATTTTCATATAAAGGCGCCAGCAACTGTGGCAACAACAACAGCAGCAGCAGCAACAGCAGCAGGAGCAGCAACAGTCTCCTGCACAGCAGCCACATTGCCAGTCTCGACGCTTGCCACAAAGGCTGCGGCCCAAAACGCCTGCAGTCAAAAGTGTAACAAGTGCAATTCACACAACAACAACAGCAACAGCAATAATAACAACAACAGCAACAACAACAATAATAATAACAACAACAACAACATTCATTACAACAACTATAATAACTATTATAAGAAAAAATCTCGTATGCCGCCCATTTGCCGTTAGTATTTTTTTTACCTTCTGTTTTCTCATAACATAACTTCATAATATATCATAAACCATACAACTATTCGCTACTCAAATCCGACACGCCCTCACCTCGCCCTCGCCCTCGCCCTAGCCCGCCCTTGCCCCTGCTACCCATTCCAACTGCAAAAAAAAAAGACAAAAGAGAAAAAAAAACAGACACCACACACGCACCCTGCAAAAACACAACACAAAAATAAAAGCAACTCAAATAATAAATAATATGAAAATCGAAATTTTTTAACTAGTGACAACCAAAAATACTATCAAAATATTACCGCAACAAAAACAAAAAAAATAAAAAAATACTCAAAAATAAATCAAAAAAATTAATAATAAAATTGGCACAACACTTTGGCGCCTGATCATGATCTGATCTTAAGCTGAGAATCATGATCAGCGTTCAAGACATCATTGATCTGACATATTGTTTTGCTTTTCCAATTTGGTCTCAGGCTCTCTGCCGCCATGTGGCAGGTGCGGCACACACGGCTGACAGATCCTAAATGCTTGCCTCGAGTCCAAATACAAGAACAAAAACAAATACAACAACAACAATCATAATCAGAAACCCCAAGAAATCGAAAAGAAATCAAATACAAAACAATAACAAATTTCTCAACAATCGGCATACAAAATTTTTACGTATTCTTATACGATCCAAATCCAAATTCAAGAAACGAATCGGCAACTACAAAATTATGACATCCATAGGTAAATTTTGTGCAAATACCCAACCTCTAACCTGTTAAGTAGTAACTCTTACTAATTACCTAAATGCATATGATTATTACCTACATTACACCATTCCTAATGCTAACACTAACAACCTCTACTCTCAGTATATAAATAGATATATTTTCTTTTCTATTGCATTACACTCATACTTGCATACCGTATACATATACATATATCTACACACCTACAACATATGTATATGGCTTGCCACACTGTAAAAATAAAATGTAGCACTTGATATTATTATATATAGATTTGGTATTCAACATTCGTTTAGCGATTCAAATCAAATTCCAAAATTATATTCGATAAGTTGAAGAAAGGCTCGAAAAGGCTAGTATAGAGTTTTATTTTGATATAAAACTATATAGCTTCAATTGGTTTCAACGGGGCTTATTGGGGCTTATTAATATAACTGATAAAGTCTGCGATATTTGCTCAATTCCAAATAAATCGACATTAAACATTTGTCCTGTTCGAAATGTTGGAAAACATAAATGCAACCACTTCAAAAACGAATGTACATTTCTCAATTAGAAAGCTGGTCTTATCTATTTTTCAATTAAAAGTAATTCATTGTCAGCCAAAAAAATTGAGCCCCAAATCGTGGAACACGTGAAGTCTTCACAAAAACATTGATATTGATGCTTATTATAGATGATCTAGGTATTTCAGAAATTTCTCATTTCGATTTAAAAGAAAAAACAACTTAATGTTGTCGATAATGTAAGTGTAATTTATCCATATCCATAATAAGCTGAAGCATTTTGCATTTAATGCAAAAGTTGAAATTTGTGTAATGTGCTAACGAAGATTCCAATATGAAAGATACTTGCATTTAAGGTGTTTGATATAAGATTCAGTTGAAAGAGACTAGGGGCGTTTCATTCGTGTGAATTATGTGATTTTGTTGATGTGGAGTCCGCTTCAGATGAATTGATTAAAATCCCAACGACAGACTGCAATTGCAGTTGGCTTCTGTATAAATGCTCGATAAAAGAACTTCAACGACTTGATAAGTTTTCATGGTTTGTTTCGCGCTTTATTAGTTCTTGTTAACCTCACAGGTGCGTCTGTATGCAACAGCTGTGTCTGTGTGGGTGTGGGTGTTCTGGCTGGCTTCTGTTGCCACCACGCGCCATACAACACACAAGCACACAAACAGACCAACACACCAACACACGAACAACCAGGCACACAGACACACAGACACACCGACACACAGATACAGTTACGCATGGGCTTTATTGTTTAGAATAATCTTGCGCTTGATAATGAAAATAGGTCAAATTTTAAAAATACACACACAAACGCGACATTGTCGACGTCGGCGTCAACGTCAACGTCAGCGCCGTCGCTGCTGGTTGCTGTTGCTGTTGTTGTTGTTGCCGCCGCTCGCTTGGCAAATGATCGTGGCATGCGTAGATACAACGGCATTAGATATAGATACATCCACTTACAGATACACACATATTCACTAGCTGGGCCAACGCACCGCGTTCACTAATTGAGGCAGGCAGTAAGCGTCAGAAAGAGAGAGAGAGAGAGAGAGAGAGAGTGAGAGTGAGAGTGAGAGAGAGAGAGAGAGAGAGAGAGAGAGAGAGCGAGAGAGCGAGAGAGAGAGGGAGTGTGAGAGAGAGAGGGGCAGAAAGAGAGTAAGCGAGCGAGTTAGAATTTCAATGCGATCGAAAGTTGAGCTGGTGGCAGCCACATCTTTCTCTCACTTTCTAGCTCTCTTTCCCTCTCTCTCTCTCTCGCTTTATCTCTCTCTCTCTCTATCTCTGTCTGTTCTCTTGGTCTCTGTCTTTGGTTAAACTTGTTGCTTGCAGCAGATTGCAACACACACAGAACGCTTATCTTGACAGCTAGAGGGAGGCAACTGTGCTTGCTGATAGCAACGTCGCTGCACTACATCCTCCATCCTCGTGTCCCGCCCCCGTCACCGTCCATTGCCAGCTTTGATTCCCTCTTTACTGTGCTGCTAGAATTTGAATGCCAGCATTTTCTACATATTTTCTTTTGACCCATATTGTGCTGCGTTTTTATAATTCGTAACAGAAAAAAAAAGAGGCTAAACGCTTTGCGACGCAGCTAATTAGATGACCTCCCTCCCACCCCGCTCACCATCCCCCTGCTTAACCAGTTTATTTTTATTCTGCTTAAAGTTGTTGTTTTGCTTGTGTTTGTATTAGCTTATGTTTCTTCTTTAAATCGCGCTGCTTCTTTGTTTTGGGAAGTAAATGCAAATTTTGTTTTGGCCATTTGGCATTAACTTCCGCCAATTTCGATTCAGAAAAAAACGAGACAAAATACAAAAAAATAAAGAAAAAATAAAGAAGAAAAAATTAAATAAAACTACTTTAGCTGATATCTGATTTTATGCACGCTGTGGACAGTGATTCACTTGGTGCCGAGCATCATCTGAGCAGACAAATGGACTCGTAATATGGCCCAAAAGACACATGTTTAAATGCGGCATTCATAACGAGGCATATCGGTTATAGCAAACAATTGTATTTCTGTATAAAGCGTTTGTTATACTATTTAAGAATAGCTTATATAAATGAGGACATTGCCTCATTTTACTCAAGTCTCAGTTGGGGTTCAGTTTAAAGCGAAATCGAACCAGTTGAAATACCAAAAGAAATCTGTTTTTGAACATGTTTCATATTATTATTTTTGATCGGCAGCTATATGTGTTATAATATATTCAAATCTATGCCCATTAAATGTGTGTCAAGTTTTGTAGTTTATCTAATTCTTTAAAGTTAATATAATAAGATAGGAAATTTTGAATGTATCCTTTTACAATTATTATAATAATTTTTTATGACTTGGATATGACTATCATTAAGCAGTAATTGTTGTATAGATACTGGCATAATTCGATTTGGAAATTATTTATAATATAGTTATCCGATGGGTTGGTGTAGATGTCGATTGAGCACTTTCGAATATCTTTCGAAGTAGATCTCCTAAAAATACATGTCCAAACGTATATGCCCTTCGCTCATCGTCCGTAGGGTATCAAAAAGGTGATTTTTATTGAAAATCGGAAATTCTAAATGCTAAACCAAGTTTAACAAGTTAACACCCATGCGAATTAATTTCAGTTTCAGACAAAGTCACGGCCATGGGAAACATGCTATCAGCATATCTCAGACAAGACGCGGATAGAAGAGGTGCCACATGCAAGAATATTTTAGCCACGAGCTTCTTCTTCTTCTTCTTCTTCTTCTTTGACTATCAGGGGTACCACAATATATTATTTTTATATATATATATATATATAAATATTGAGCTTAGCTATTGTTTGACTAATGTTCTGTGACCCTAAATGCTTCATAGTCGTGCGCCCAACTAAATTCCAATATTTGCCTATTTATCTTGCAAGACTGTCATTTTGTTCATGGCTTGTCATCATGATAAATTCCTCATCAATAATTAATGCACATAAATTGATCACATTTTATCTTGCTTCGCAAATTTGTTCAAATTTTATAGAAATGCTAAACTAGTTGAAGTTGCTATCAGGATATAGTAGTCGAACTCTTGACTTAACGCAACTTCTTTAAAATGAGACCAAGCAGACTGAACTTGATCCAAAAGTGTTTCAATCTTTTTTTTTGTTTTGTTTCCAATGATTGTCTTTGAGGCTGGAGAAGTCTTCTCAAATCTGACTTGAATTAATCAAATGAATACTTTGTTTTTCATATATATATATGTGTATATGTATATATATATATATATATATATATATATATAGATATCTTGTTATATTACTATTTCTTTTGCTTTGTTTCCCCTTTGCGGGGTTCGCAGGAATTATGACACTGAGCCGTGGCCCGTACAGCGAGCTCGATAAAATGAGCCTTTTTCAAGACCTCAAACTCAAGCGGCGCAAAATCGATTCAAGATGCAGCAGTGACGGCGAATCCATAGCGGACACATCCACCTCGTCGCCGGATCTACTGGCGCCGATGTCGCCAAAGCTATGCGACAGCGGAACGGCGCCGTCGCTGCCGCCGCTACCGCTACCGCTGAATGCGCTGCCATCGGTGACGGTAACGACATCGGCAGCATCCACATCGGCGGCAGCAGCTGCTGCCGTCTCCACATCAACAACAACGTCATCATCATCATCAGCAGCAGCAGTAGCAGCAGCAGCAGCGGCGGCATCAGCAACAGCTGCAGCTGCAGCTACAACAGTAGCAGCAGCGGCAACATCAGCAGCGGCAACGTCTTCAACGCCGTCTTCCTGCAGCAGCAGCACCATTACCATAACGGCAACTGCAACAGCTAAGGCGGCAACAGCAGCAGCAGCAGCCGCCGCCGCAGCAGCCACAGCAGCAGCAGCATCAACATCAACAGAAGCAGCAGTAGCAGCAGCAGCAGCAGCAGCAGCAGCAGCAGCAGCATTAAATCAAAACGTTGGATCGGCTGGCGGATCCAAGCATCAACAGACTGAAATACACTCATCGAGCAATGCGATAACAGCAGCTGCCGCATCCACAGTAATGTCGCCGCCGCCGCCAGAGCTGCAGCGAGCAACATCTCCGCTGCTGGCAGTCAGTGTTGCTGGCGGTGCTGCGGGTGTTGCTGGTGAGGCGTTGTCGCTGGCATTGAATTCGCGCGGCACGCCGACACCGCCACATAATAATGGCGGTGCATCCAGCTCGAGCAATGGCAGCAGTCGCGCCTCGCCCGACTCGCTCGAGGAGAAGCCGTCAACAACGACGGGGCGTGGCAGCAGTACGCCAACCAACGGACTGCTGGCCAACAGCAACAACAGCAGCAGCACCAGCAGCAGCACCAGCAGCACCATCAACATTAGCAACAAAATCAACAGCAGCACCAGCAGCAATCTGAGCGTCATCCGCTCAGTTAAAGAGGAGCGCATTCTGGCCTCGCCCACAAAAATGCTGGCATACCATCAGCAGCAGCAGCAGCAGCAGCAGCAGCAAAGGGAAAGGGAGCACAGGGAGCGCGAGCGGGAAAGGGAGAGGGAAAGAGAAAGGGAGAGGGAGAGGGAACGTGATAGGGAACTGAAGGCAGCCAGTGGACATGGGCACGTTACCGTCCTGGTCACGCCCTCACGCATCAAAGCCGAGCCACCACCGCCCTCCTCGCCTTCTTCCACAACCACACAGAGGGATCGGGAGCGGGATAGAGAGCGCGATCGAGACCGTGATCGGGACAGAGATTTGGGCAGCTCCAGTTCGATTAGCTCGTCGCAGCAACAGCAGCAGCAGCAGCAACAACAGCAACTGCAGCAGCAACAGCAACAGACGCACATAAGTCGCAGCAGTCCGCCGATGGGTCAGCATCTGGGGCACGCCTATGGGCATCCGCATGCTCATCTGGGTGGTCATAGTGGTAGCTCCATTGTGCAGACTCATCATCTCCACCAGCAGCTAACGCAGCCGTTGACGCTGCGCAAGAACAGTCCGCCGCAGGAGCTACAGCTGCCGCACCTGACGATGCAGTCCATGCAGCAGCTAACACAGCAGCAGCTCACCCAACAGCAGTTACACTTGCATCACCTGCTTGGTCAGCAACAGCAGCAGCACCAGCAGCAGCAGCAACAACAGCAGCAGCAGCAGCAACATTCACCGCATGCTCTGATACGCGTCAAAAAGGAGCCCACTTCAAGTGGCGGCGCTCAACAGCAGCGGCATCTGTCGCCGCATCATCATCAGCAGCAACAGCAGCAGCACCAGCAACATCAACAGCAGCAGCAGCAGCAGCAACAGCAACAGCAACAGCAGCAACACCATCACCAGCAACAGCAACAACAGCAACAGTCGCTGCTGCATTCAGCATCGCTGCAATCGCTGCGCCATCCCAGCCGCGATGCCGCCATTTTGTTTCGCGTCAAGAGTGAGGTGCAACAACAGGTGGCTGTTGCTGCTGCTGCAGCAGCATCCTCCAGCTTGCCGCATCTCATGCAACCGACAGCAGCAGCAGCTGCCGCCGCTGCAGCAGCAGCAGCAGCACATCGCATGGTCTGCTTTAGCAATGCGCGCATCAATGGCGTCAAGCCGGAGGTAATTGGCGGCCCCTTGTGCCCCTCGCCGCATCCCTCCTCCTCGTCATCGGCATCGTCGCAACTGTCGCCCCAAACGCCCTCACAGACGCCGCCTCGTGGCACGCCCACCGTCATCATGGGCGAAAGCTGTGG